>VXAY01002115.1:2211041-2422485 GCA_013399855.1 Oxyruncus cristatus
TTTTTTTTGTAAATTCTTGCTATCCATGTTTTATATTGCTAAATGATTACAGCAACTAAACCTCAGGCTTCTGGTCTGACATGGTGTTAACAAGAGACTCTTTCAACTTCTGTGATGATACAAAAAAAGTCTGTCATGAGCTGCCATCAAAGAGCTGCTTGTCAACACCCAGGCTGGCGTTTGCCCGTGAAGTCTTTCAAACAATTCTGAAGTAATGCAAACATCATGTGCTGTTTGCAGGTGCAGATCTCTGACAAAACCTCAGTAACACACAGATTTTAATAATTAATTAGACCAGAACAGGGAGTTTTTCATGGAAAGAGAGTAAGAAAACTGTAACAAGGCTGGGCAGAAGTTGGAAGTAGCAGCCACTCTTTATGTAACATGCAAAATATACCAGTTCACCTGGAGGAAAAAAAAGGCATTTTCATTTGCTTCATCCTCTGTTATAAAAGGAAATTATATTATATCTGCGATTTACAGAAGTGAAAATACATGAATGAAATGGCACTAATTTGGCCAACCTGAGCACAGTAATTTTTGCACTGAAGTGCAGAGGACTTTGTGAAGCCTCTTCTGAGATGCCCAGTTATTCATAGCTCAGCCAGACGTTGACCTTTTGTAGCTGGTTTGATTTTTACTGCCCAGGTAAATGGACATGATGGGGGAATTCTCCAGTGCAGTTAGCAGAAGCTGATGTACAGTGGTGTTACAAGGGACATACAGACGGTGTGGAGGTTTTTGACACCTAATCAGCTCTTTAATCCCAGACCTGAACTTCTTCCATGGAAATACGATAGCACCAAACTCAGCAAGAGCAGCAGCATTCCCAGATGGGATTAGCTCATAGGTGTGGAATGCTGAAATCTCACCTTGCCCAGCAGAAAAAGAAGATATTTTTTTACAGAACTGTGTATTAGTGAGTGGAAGGTAAAAGGAATCCTTACTCAAGAGCTGGTATATGAAGTTTATATTCCATGAAAACTGTCTTATGAAACTGTGCATTAAATACGTTCTTCGAAATGTGCAGCCCAATAAATAAATCCAGTAATTCTACCCATACAATAAGGAAATGAGTCAGTGATGGTGTGTGAAAATGAAGGAGTGACAGGGAAGCTTCATCACGGGTCTTCGCCACTTTGGACAGGAAAGGGAGCTGTCATTTTGTCAAGCTTGCAGGTAGAAATCATTGGCTGGAGCAACAGCAAAACTTATGCTTGATGAAATGGAAACTTAATACCAGCATAAACAGAGCCACTCAAAAATAATGAAATGAAGTTTTAAAAGGCTTTATTGCACTCCAGGTTCAGCTGGATTTACACACTGCAGAAAAGCAGAGGTGGAAGCAAATGCTGTTAGAGATGGGAGTGCAGAGCCAAAGGAATCCCAGGAGAGTAATAGCAAATTCAGAGTTGCTGAATGTTCCAGGATAATCCTTGAGGATTTTGGGTTTTTCACAGTCCCTTCCATTCAGAAGGAAAAGAGTTAATAAATATTGTCAGTGCCTGGGGAATTGTTCACAGGGGATCTTTGGGAAGAGTAATCTTCGTATTTAGAAGTATTTTCTCATTATGGGTAATAGGATGATGAACTGAGGAATGATCTCAGCCACTTATGATTCTAAAAGCCCCTAGCCTGAATAATCTATGCTGATTTAGAGATAATAGCATCAAAGGCATAACTCATTTAGCACCACGTCCATTTACTTACTCCAAAGACTTTTACTATCCTGCACCTATTTTATAGACACTTATAAAAAGTTGATAATGATACTAAAAAAAAAAAAAAAGAGTGTAATCAAAACAAAAATGACAGGATGCATTGAGAACTACTCTATCCCAGCCTGTACTACAGACATGCCAAAACTGCTGCTCATGAAGTGCAATGCAAATGCTAAGAGAGAGAAAAATTAGAGAGCACTTCCCTTGTGGTGGGTCACAGCATCCTTCGGGCATCCTCCTGCTCCAGTGTAGGGTTCTCCAGGGGCTGCAGGGGGATCTCTGCTCCCCTATGGGCCCTCATGGGCTGCAGGGGCACAGCTGCCTGCCCATGGGCTGCACCAGGGGCTGCAGGGGAATCTCTGCTCCAGCACCTGGAGCACCTCCTGCCCCTCCTTCCACACTGACTTTGGTGTCTGCAGGGCCATTTCGTTCACAAATTTTCACTCCTTTTTTCAGCTGCTGTTCCACAACAGCTTTCCCCCCTGTTTAAATCTGTTATCCCAGAGGCACTACCGACTATCCCTGATGGGCTCAGCCTTGGCCAGTGGTGGGTCCATCTTGGCTGGCATTGGCTCTCTCAGACTCAGGGGAAGGTTCTGCCGTCCCTGTGGCACGCCCTGCTACCAAACCCTTGCCAGTGCAAACCCAGTGCACCCATTCTGCACTCACCAAAGTGAACCAAACTGACAGAGAGGGTGGTTTTGTGGGAGAGACGCTGCACAGAACTTAGAAATGAGAGCTGCTCACCCCCTGTGCCACTTGCTGCCTTATTGCTGGGGTTCCTTTTGGTAAGGAGGTGATGCTAAGCCTTGATTTCAGTGCTGCACCTGCTTAGAATTTCGGAGGCAGAAGGCATCTTTTATCTCTGTAAAGGTTCCAGAACTGCATCTCTGCATCAGGCTCTGTGTTCTCCTACAGCACACATTAGCCCACGAGCAGAGGCAGCTGTCCCTAATTGCTCAGGATCACAGCCAACACTTTCCCCAGTTTGCTTCCAAGTCCTCATGACTGTAACATCTTATTTTCAGTGAAAGTGTTTTCCCCCGCGTGGGACAGCAAATGTCAGGCTGACCCGAGGGGCTCTCCTCTCCTACCTTTTCTTGGGTTCTCTCCTCTTCCAAAGGTGATGATGAGCTCTTTCAAATACCAATGAGATCATCATAAATAATATTTTACTGTCCCCCCTCCCCAACATCACAGAGATTGTGCTTCCACGTGTCCCTCTGGTTTGAGGCAGATTTTGTATCTCCTGAGGTGATCACTTGAAGGGGTTACTGAGAAACTGCATCATCCTGGGTTCAGGCATATGGACAATGGAGTCAACACTTGCTGCTCTGCAGCAACAAGGGACAAGTGTTGGACAAGTGTTTGGCTTAAGACAAGGGTATTAAGAAAGGAGACTGTGATTTGTGTCTCTGCATTTTTAGGACAGAGCCCATCATACAGCTGAGCCAGGACAGTGCTGGTTGCCGAATGCTAAATTTTTACACCACGCTTGAAAAGTGTTGTTTTCCCTTCTAACTGCTTCTTTCATTGAGGATTTTGGACATATTTCTTTCCTCTGACCAACTCTTCTGTCATACCAACACGGCCTTACCCTTGCAGATGAGAGGTGGAGCAGGCTGGTGGTGCAGGATGTATATGAGCAGTTGTCTACCTCCCCCTCACCTCATACCCTGAGGTTTTGCATTCTTCCACGCCATTTTTTCCTGTGCTGTTTCCTACTGTGCTGAGGCCTTCTGCAGTTAGATTCCTCTTTGATTGTGTAATAAACCTATGAATTATTAACAGTATATAAAATATTGACAAAGTGTTCTCTGAGATAGAACAGCTTTAAAGTATTGATTATGAATCCAGAGAATTATAATTAGTTTCTGCATAAGAGATAATTAAGTTATTATTGTTTCTCTTTTCTCTAATACAGTGATGGATAGAAGGTATTTATACCAAACTGTATGTAATCTTATTAAAATTAAGGCAATAGGTTTATGAGTGCTCACGATAATGGGAAAATAAAGCATTATGGGGAAGCATTTACAATTCCAAAGAGCTCAGCTGGCAACATCCCTTTATTGTGGAAAGAAATGATTTAGGTTTACTCTAAAGGAAACTCCTGGGCACAGAGCTGTGGTTGACTTCAGCAGGGTCAGAACCTTGATTCTGTTTGGTTTCAGCAGAAATCAAACCAACACCACTGTGCTTTGTGTACTTGTGCACATTTTGAACCCACGGGCTCACTTCGGTCAAATTTGGCTGGGGGGGACAGGCTTCGGTATATTTAGTTTCTCTGATTTTTATACAGGCTTGCTGGCATAGCCTCTGCTGTGTTAGTTTAGCTCTCGTTAGGCATCAGAGCCAGAGCTCAATTTCCAGACAGCATGACACTGGTAACGAGTTTTTATGGATTCTGCTGCTCCAAAGTGATTTGTACATCTTTTAGGTTGGATGTTGTTGCCACGAGGCTATGCCTTATGGAAACCTAAATTTATCTGGTGCAACAGTACAGGCAGAGTGTTCCCAGGCAGAACTGGGCAGCAGGGGCTCATCCTGCCTTAGTGTGTCTTCCAGTGCTCTGCTGTGGAGCCCTTGGCTAAACTCCCTCCACAGTAAACAGGAAGAAGTGTTTTCTTCCAAGGTATAATTTATCTGAGCAAGTTTGGGAAGAGAACAATCACTGTTGGTGTTTAAAGTTAGGCAAGGTGAACCCCATCCTCAGAGTGTGGTCTTGCAGTGGAGCCAATGTAAATGTCAGCTCTGAGAGGCTGCAGGCTCTGCCAGAGGAGTGTGGCCTCTCAATGGATCCCTGTCTGCTTCCACACTCTCTGCCTTTTCCTCTCTTTGCGAGGAAAGAACAAGCTCCACTGATGTGCAGTATGACAAATCCAAGCATGGGATGAGAACAGAAATAACAGTTCCTGGGACATATTCTCTCTACTGAGGCTCTCCTGGTGCTCCTTAGATACATATTCCCTATTCTTGGGAAGTCCCCTCTCAGGCTGGCGGGTGGTTGGCCACTGAGAGAAAATAACGTAGAAATCAGAAAAAATGATCCTCCACCCCCGTGCACCAGGACAGGATTGGTGATGCCAAAAACCTTTCTCATTAGACCATCTGTTCCTGACCCTTTCAGAGGTGGAGGTTCACCACCTCCCCTAAATCGTGAAATTTCATTAATTATCGTTATGATTACATTTCCTCATGTATAACATTTTACAGCCAGGAACCTGAAGCAAAGAGAAATTTAGGACAAGTTAAATTCACAGGGTGAATTAGTGCTATCTTATGAGGCATGAAAGAAAGTATAACACGCTATGATACCTGCTGCGTCACTTTGGACAACAGTTGCAAATTCACAGGGTCACACAATATTCTGAGTTGGAAAGGACCCACAAAGATCATCAGGTCCAACTCTTAAGCAAATGGCCCATACAGGGATCTGTGGACATCTCATGATGGAAATTTAATCCAGAGAAATCCTGTATTAAAGAAGCTGTGAATAGAAGAACATAAGGAATTTATTTGCAGACCTCAATAAGTGCCTTCAACAACTCAGAAAATAATGAAGTTTATGAGTGAACACGCTATTAGAATCTCCACTAAGTTTGTAGAAGCGAACACTTAAATCCTACCTTCTAGGCCAAATCCACTCTAAATCTCTGAAAACCAAATGCTGGTGGCAAATAGGCCTTGGATCCAGGTGTTGCTAATGCAAGAGGAGTCCAGGGGGGATGGCTGAGCCATGCACACGACGAACATCTCGGGAATTGTGGAATGAAGTAGAAAGTGCAGCAATCTGCTGGGAACGCGGCCGCGGCAGCGCTCCGCCAGCCTTTAATAGCCTGAGTGGCTGCTCTCATTATTTAACATTTGTTTGATAGTACCTCTCTCTTTCACTTTTGTATGGAGATATGAGCACCCTCGCAGAGGGCACTGGTCCTGCGCAATCGCTGCCTGCCTACGGAACAGATTAAAATGCCTCTCCCCTACCCCGCTAACAAAATAGGACCCCTAATTGAAAGCCACGCCACGAGTGCTTCTCCATCCCCCTCCCTCCCCAGCACTACATCTTCATCGCTTCTTTTGTCTGCTCTACATCAGATCCACCTTTCTTGCTTGCTCTGAATAAAAACAACCCCGTGCTGCCCCACGGCGAGGATGAAAACCTCTTCACCGAGCATGAGCACTAAATGGGAGCCACGCTCGCTCTGTGTGCTTTGGGAGGCAGGAATATTTCGAGGGACTAAATTAATCCCTCACATTTTTACAGCGCTTGGAACAGTTTCGAACTTCAGCTCCCACAGCGGTTAAAGCAATGGAGAGGAGATGGGGCCCCCTGGGTTTAATTCCCACCGAGCCCCAGCACAGCTCAGCAACGCTGCATTCAGTGCCCTAGGCAGGGATGGCAGATGTCCATCCCACGGGATATGTCCTCCCGCTTTCCCTTCGGACACAGCTTTTTTCACAATCCCCCAATTGAAACATCAAAGCTATTGGGAAAAGGGTTACAGAGGGAAGAAAAATCGTGTGACGATTTGGGAGCGCTGACTGCCTCCCGCTCCTCCAAAATGTGTCGCGTAGGCAAAGTGTGCAGCTGTGCAGGGTTCAGAGTTGCCTCTCAGTGCTCTTGCCTTCGAGCCAGCAGCATTTATGGGCTGAAAGGACAGAAGAGGCAGGGGCTGCCTTGGCACTGGGAGAGCGGCGGCCAAGAGATAGAGACATGACTGTGAAAAGCAGCTGTGTCCCAGCTCTGCCAGGCAGTAGGTGCCCTTGTGGAGGCCAGGAGCGAGCTGGAAAGCCACCTATTCAGCAGAGCAGGGCTTGCCAGGATGCCTCTTATGCAGGCGCTGTTCGCAGGTGTGCCAGCCTGGCTCCCACCCTCCCGGCCGTCAGCAGAGCCAGCAGCCCTCACCCGTGGTTCGGTGCCATCTGGGGCTGCGTGGTGACTGATCGCAGTGCCCAGCTCAAACCCACGGCCCCAAGGAGAGTCTGGGTTTAGAGTTTCTCTCTGGCTTCACTTTCTCTGCCAGGTTTTTCTTACACGATATTCCCTGCCCCTTCTTTCACAGCAAAGAAATGTCTAAGCTCTAGCCATGTAATTAGACGGAGAAATTCCAGCTCCCCACTCCCAAACGGGTTGAGGGTACTGAATCTACTGAAAATCAGCTGCAAAACTGTTGTTGCAGGAAGAAAGTCACGCTCAGCTGCTGCTTTTGATGAGTCCCTCTTACCTGGTTGCTCACCTGCCGGGCTCAGCTTCTCACTAAGTAGCAACAGTTTCATCCAGAGCAGAGGTGGTTCAGAGGAGGTTACCTTGGAAAAGAGAGGGAGAACCTTCTCCAAAGACAAAGCAGGAGTTTTTGATCCGACGCAGACTTCTCCCCGGGCTGTCACAACAAGCAGCTTCTAATCAAGGTTGCCCTCGCAGAGTGCAATGTCTCTTGACAGCAAAAAGGCAGAGATGTGCTGCTTCAGAACAGCTGCTATTTGAAGGCAACAAGTAACCACGTCTTACTCCGTTTTTCCCGTTTGGATACAGGTACTGTATCTCCTGTCTGTAGGCAGAGGACACACTTGAACAGAAAGCCTTGCATCCCACAGTGCTGCATGATGTGCTTCAAATCATTAGGGAGCCCCCCAGGTCTCATGCTAATTGCAGTTGTCTCTCTGGGTGTGAATGATGACAATGGGATCAGCAGACATATACATCACCGGTATTTTCCGAAGGCTGCAGTGTGCAAGTGAGGGGTACATGTACTCAATCTCAGAATTGAAATCCCAAAGTGTCGCTCACCCCTCAGACCAGATAAAAATTGTCTCTATTGTGGAGGGGGAGTACTTTGCTACACTGCTATAAACAAGGTTTTGGCCGCACTTCTTTCAGTCACATTTTGGAAATTAATGTCTTCCCTATCGTCCCTTCCTCCTCAAAGATACACAGATGCATTTGTCTTGATGCTGTAAAGCCAAAACTCAATTAATCACTGTGCTTAACGTATCATGCATTTCTGATGGGCTGATTTCTATCAGATTACTCGCAGCATAGAGTTTCACCATGCCTAAGTTCTTAAAAAATCCCTCCTGTGGTCCTCTTTAAAGCAGGATGCAACAGCAACAGTCACCACCTGCTTTTTGCCACGCGTCCTTCTTTCTCTCTTCTTTTGAAATGCTTGACACAACTGGGCAGAGTCAACTTTCCATTTTCTCCATGTGTGACATTGCTCAGTGGCAGCTGCTGAAAGAAAGGCCCCATCATAATCAGTGTGTTTTGCCTGTAGCATAAGGCATTTCAGAAACATTGAAAAGCTGAAAGGAAATAGAAGATAAGTTGGAAATCATGAGCAGAAATGTGCATTTCCATTTTAGAGATTAAATTAGAAAAATATATTATCGTGAATTTAAAACAGTATCATCAGCCAGCTTGACAGCTCATCTGGGCTCATGCTGGGTTGTTACAGAGGGAACTTGGGCTGGGATCCAGCCTTAGGATGCTGATATCTCTGGTGTTCAAAGGCTGGATCAAGCTCTGGGGCAGTGCTTCTTGGTGGGGAGCAGAAGAGGTTTCTGCTGCAGCAACCTGCTGACTGAAGCCCTTTGTGAACTCGGTGACACGCCAGCAGTACCACGCTGAAGTGCTGCTGACCCACCGAGAGCGGGGAGAAAAAGGAACATAATGGTGAAAAATTTGCACAGCTGGAATAACTGAGATCAAATAAAACAGTCCCGTGGAGAACATAACAGGCAGGTAAATGAGCAGCCACTTCCTGGCCACCAGGAGCACTGCAGTCCCACTGGTGACCCAGCTGCAGTTCCATGGATTTAGATGACATTCAGAATTCCCTAGTGACAGGAATACAGGAAGAAAATGGGAGGGTATTTTAGATATCTCAGCTGATGCACCCAGGGAATTAAACCAGGGAGCAAACCCAGGACTCCCTGTGGAACACGTGCACCCCTGCAGCAGGTTGGGAACTCTGCTCTGCGGCTCCTAGCTTGGTTCCTTCTGAGGCCCCAAGGCAGGGACTCTCAAAACAGCACTGCAGGAAAGGTAATAATGTTTGGGAAACCTTGAGTGTTCCCTCCTGCTAGTGGTAAAGATGAGGAGTGAATCTGCTCCTTGTTGTCACTGTAGGCTGTTCCACTGTCCATATTCCTGCCCAGCAGGAATTCGTCCATAGGTTATCTTTCCTGTGCTTTCCCTCTTTGACTATTTTCTCCATGTAGACAATGAAATATGTGAATAGATTGCTGTGTCATACCAAGCTCAACCCCTCTTTTTGGTGAAGCAGGAGGAAACAGATGCAGAACTTTTATGAATCATTAGAGAGGTGTCTTCATTTCATCCTCTCTAAAATGTGGGAAACAGTCTGGCCTTGACTGATAGGGCATCTCCTCAGCACACAGCTGCTTCACTGGACCTTTTGAGACATTCAGTGTTCATGGGGAGACTTGAAAGTCCTCAGGAAACAATCAAGCTGCCAGGCTGTGTAGAGAAGGAAGACAGTACCTTCAAAGGCAGTGGAAGCATCAGAATGAGAGCCTAGAAGTATAATTTAGCATGGTTCAACAGGTTGCTACAGTGCACCAGCAGAAAGGCCTCGGCCTACCATACTCCTTAGCTACTATATGGGTAAGGTAAAATATATGAGATTAAACCTGTCATTTCTCAGAGTTTTTTTTCCTCCAAGTAGAGAATTAATGCATGCAGGATATCAAAATAACTTCTACAAGTTGAGCCAGAACAAAGAAGTGTTAGCCAGGGAAGTGGCTGCTTCACAGCTTTTTTGGAATGAGATATGCTGTTCAAGATGGTTTAATGAAGAGAAAAAGAGGAGATGTCAGCAGGCTGTGCATATGGAATAGGGTTAGTTGTCTCGAGAGAAATTAAAAATAGGTAGACTATTGTGCCAATTTTTCCTGTCTTCTATCATAAGTGGTCTCAATACCTAGCTGGGAAAACACTGTGAAGATACACAAACTAGAGGAGCAAAGCAGCACAAAATGTGCAAGAGGGTCACTGAGTGAAGGCCACAGAGAGAGTTCATTCTATTTTTATTTCTATTGATCCCACCAAAGCCAGTGTCAAGACTTTCTATCATGACAGTTTTAAAAGAAGATGTGGTGCCATATTAGCATGAACTGTTGAATTTTGGCTTTTCACAACCAGTAGGAAAAGTCACTGGAGATCTTTCCTTGCCAAGAAAATACATGGAAAGATCAGAATCAGCAGCAAGACCCACAGAAAGATTCCTGTAGGAGAAGAATCTGAGCTTGCCAGCCTTTTGTTTGAGAGCCTTGTGTTGTCCAGCTCCATCACCAAAAGTGGTGACTGACTGATGGGGATTGTGAGTTTACATCTGGAAAAATATCACCAATTCTTGCCCATGTGCACCCTGTCTAGGACAAATGCTGTTGGGCACAGTTAGAATCGAGAATACAAGGGAGATGGAGCTTAGATGAACTTTCCTCCTATATCAGAATAAAGACACAGTTTGCAATAATATGTGCTGGTCTCTGCATGCCTCCATTATATGATTGTATGCATCTATAATTATTTCCTACATAAATGACTGAAGGGACATTTTTCTCAGAATTGCATATTGCTTGCCATCAAGATGAGCTTGGCTGGAACCACCCACACAGCCCAGAAATGAAGCATTTTCTCCTGTCATCTAAGTAAAACAAAAACATCTTTGGGTGTGCTGATCCAAGTTGGGGGGCTGGCCTTCAGAAGAGAGAACACTAAAGCAAGGGGTTGGTGTATAGGCTCGATTTCACCAATTTTGTTGCTCTAGAACAAGAAGTCTGGCCCCTGCCATCCTCTCTGATGGGTTGCAGAGTGAGACAGCATGAGGAGTGATAAGGTCTGGCACCAGCTCAGTACCTTGCACACCAAGTTTACACCATGGTTCTTCTTGCAAGGAGCTCATACAGACTAATTACAGCTGTCATCTGATTGATTGTTTTCTTTGACTGTTTCATATTTTTCTGGTAGTGCTTTTAAGATTATAAAGCCCCCTGGCTCTTTGACTTTCCCGTCTCAGATGCATCCTGGGCTTTATTCAAAATTATGATACAATCCCCAAAGCTTGAACGTCAGCCAGGCTCTCTCTTTCCCAAACTGGCAGGCTGCGGGGAAAGCAATGAACACATTTTTCACAGTTATGCATCTTGCATCTGACTCAGGTTGTTGTTATTATGCAGTAAGTGTTTCAGTCTGAACATTAAAGAAAAGAAAAAATGTTCAGGTCCTAAGGGGGGAACGAAACCCACTAATCCAACATAGGCTTTATTTGCTTGTTGACTACCAACTGGTGTTGAGAACGGCGGGACTCCCAGAGCTTCAAACAAGATTAGAGAGTAGGAAATAAGACATTTATTTCGACTCGGATTCTTACTTAAGTCTTCATTCTAGCTACACAGCGAGGCATTTGGACATCTGGCAAAAACTCTTGGCTGTATGCAAGTTCTGAAAATGTTGTTAATCTTTAAAATCAATATTGCATTTAGGAAATTGCTCACCTACCTGCATGTTTGTGAGGGCTAATTCATCCATCTGCCATTTCTTAAATCGTTAACTATGTGGGAAAAAGCATTACTTTCTCTTTATCACTTCTGGACAACTTACACCCCCCTTTATTCATTAATTAATACATTATTACTATCGATTAATATCACTTGGAAGATTTTAAAAAGTTTCATAATTTCCATGTCTGGTACCCAAGTGCTGGTTAAAAAGCATGTGAACACACCAAACTTATCATGTGAGAGCATGCTGGGCACTGACAACTTGCAGTGTGGTCCCTCTGACTTCGCAAGACCAGTTGTCCCACCTGTAAGTAATGCTTGGGGTCTTATACTATTAAAATATTAAGCTGAATCTTGGCTTTGCTTAAGAATCAGAAGGCTTGAGATAGAGACTGTCAAAGTCAAACGATGGGGTGGTTTGTTGTCATTTTCTGAAGCTGCTGTATTTGATCTGCCTTTAACTCAGTAAAGTATCTTGGCAAACCTTTAATTTGAAATCTGTAGAGGCTGAGCATCACACCCTGCTAGGCCTATCAACAGATGGAGGAATTACTAGAGGCAAAATGTATATCTTTATGCTAGGGTTTTTTTTTTTTTTATTCCCCATCATCATTATACTAATCATGAATCGAAATTATTAGTAACCTCGGAGACTGATAGATTTGTTTGCAGCAAAGGGTGACCCTGCAAAAGCATGGGACAGGTGATAGGGGTTTTCCCAGCTCGGGCTGACTTTTGTTGTGGGAAACTTAGAAGCTGATGGTAAACAAGGAAATCAGGTTTGTATCCCAGAGAGCAGAGAGTCTGGAAAATCTGAGGGTGTTTGGATTGCAGGTACACAGGTGTGCAGGAGATGTGACCTGAGCTGTCCCCTTCTCCTGAGGTCAGCGGAGAGCAGGCAGCCCCATGTGCTGGGTGGGGAGGACTAGGCATGGAAGCTGCAGGGACCTCATGCCTGGTCTGTGCCCTTTCTGGAGGAGATGAAAGCTGTTGCTATCCTTGTGATGCTCTGACCCTGGGCCCTCCAAGCCTGGACCACCATATCAGCCCTTCTCAGTCACATTACAACACTTAGATCTTAAAGGAGATCTTGAGTACACCAGGTTTGATAAAGGTTTGGCAAAGAAATAGGGAAAAAACCCCTTAAATTCAATCAGTTTTTCTTCAGTGTGCATATACTGCCCAAACTAACTGGAAGGAAATTAAATAAAGAAGTCCATGCATTTTCTCTTTACTGAGCTTGTTAACCTTTTCTTCATTAATCATTAATCACGGAGCAAACTAGGTTACTGTGGGAGTGAGCTTCTATTATCTTTCCCTCCCCCAGATAATGCTGTTTCGTGCAGGTGCCCACACACTTCTGGAGTACCCAGTGATAGCACTAACTGGGGTTTGCTCCTGCACCCTCAGGGAAGCTGTCAGGATTGCAAACACATCCCACAGCAAACTCCTCTGGCTTCCCTCTCACATAGCGCATTTCATCCTCCCTAAAAGGACAATTCTATTTACAAGCAAAGCTCTTTAACAGGAGGCACATCCCAGAGAACTATTTGCTCCAGTTGCCCTCTGTGTGATACATTTGTTAAAAAAAAAAAACCAAAAACCCTAAGAATTTTCAAAATAGTCTGTGGACTAAAAAAAAAATACAGGTTCAGGTGAACCTTAATATACAACCTAGATATGAAATGAAATTCAATCATGCAGAAATTGCTGACAACTTATTATAGATGAATGGGAAGGGAAGTACATTTTATCTAATCCCAAGGCATTTTAAAATAACTATTCAGCATCTTCTCACCTGAAATGTATCATCTTATTGATTTTGAACTGACTTTTGCAGATTGACTCCGTCTGCCTATTTGGCTTTCATGCTTTCAAGTCCTCAACTGCCCAGAAAATGGTGCCACTGCCACTCTCGAAGATGTTTTTAGTGTAACTGGTTTAAGGTGAACTAGAACAACAGCCTGGAATGAGAGCAGCTGAATAATAACACCAGCCAGCTGGGAATAATGAGCTCACAGCCACAGCTGAGCTCCTCTGCTATGGGATGGAAAATCTGGGAACCTTTAACGATTAACCAGCTACACAACCAGGAAAAAATATTTTCAGCTGGAACAGGATTTTGTCAATTTTTGCTGTGCAACATGGTCAAATGTGAAAGAAATGTCAGGTCAGTTATTACAGCGATTTATCTGACAGCTAAATTGTTCCTCCTCGGGCCTTCTGGCAACATTCAAGACCTCCTGAGAATCTTCCATGCTGCCCCCAGATTTTCTTTTATCAAGTAGATAACTCTTTGCAATGGAGAACAAGCCCAATCAGGGCATAAACGCCAGGGCAGAAAAAAGAAAAAGATTAAAAAAAAAGAAAACTCTGCAGATATGGGAGTGAAATGAAAGCATATCTCACTTTTAGGGTTGGAATTGCATTTCAGGGCTGGTTCACTGAATCCTGAACTTGGCCTGAAAGGGTTCCTGGTCTGAGCACTTAGCAAGTGCATTCCAGTGTGTGCTGAGGAGGGAAGGCTGGCTGTGAGAATCCCCTCTGCGAGTTTATGGATAATATAATCTTCAGTCCTGACAAATTAATACCGAGTGGGAACATTTCAAACACAGCAAACTCAAATGCTATCCAAATACCTCGCTGCTCGACAAACACCATGGACAGAGTTCAAATATATCTTGGAGAAATAGAGAGGTGTGAGTGAGCATCAGACACCTGAGCTTGTGCGGCAGGTCCGTGGTGCTCCTAGAGCGGGAAGAACCTGCTTGGAATGTCCAAGTGCCATGAAAACACGGTTGAACAGCAGGATGCAGAAGCTCACACTCCTTCCAGCACCCCCCTTTGCTGGGGCACTTGCTGGGGTACCTGAGTGCCTGAGGGAAAATGCTCTCAGCAAACAGGCCGAATTTAACTTTCAGCCTGAAAGGTGCAAATTGACCCCAGATGCCTGCTGATCTTCAGATATCCAGAGCAGGGTTTAACTCTCACAAAGCTGGGTTAGAGCAAGCTTTCTACAAAATGTAATGTGTCTGGGATTACAACTGATACTCCAGCCTAGTTGGCTGATTGTGCATTGGATATGCAAGAGGTTCAGGTGTGTGGCTCCAATATGCTGCAAATGCTGGGGCATAAAGACACAAGGAACGACAGTTCAGGTTTGTGAAAATGTACTGACAGCCCTCCTAATTGTTTTGTGAGATTTTTTTTTTCCTAATTAGGCAGGAACACATCCATCTTTATAATTTTCCCTCCACTCAGTAAAAAATGTCTGAATTTCCTGGGAGGCCATTACAAACTGGAGGTACATGGGCTGGAAGGACGCTTCTCAGCATAGCTGATTGTGGAGATTCCAAAGGTGAGCGAAGGACTCAACATACAGCTACTGTGGTTTGGGGTGTTCTTGGTTCCTTTTTCTACTACCCTTAGTCCAGGAGTCATTATAGGAGTGGAAATTTATATTCCTCTATCCATCACAACAACTGGGGATGCCTTCCTGGGTGCTATTGCACCCATCCATTTCTGAGGCATCTGCTCATGACCTTGTGGGGAGGTTTAGCCTGGATATCAGGAAGAAGCTTCTCACCCAGAGGGTGCTTTAGCACTAGAACAGGCTCCTCAGGGGAGTGATCACATCACCCAGCCTGACAGAGTTTGGGCAACGCTCTCAGGCCCATGGTGGGATTCTTGGAGTGTCCCGTGCAGGGCCAGGAGTTGGACTCGATGATCCTGACTGGTCCCTTCCAACTCAGCACATCCTGTGAATCTGTGACCCTCACCCAGGCTGTTGATGGGGTCCCTTGCCCTGAGCACAGACCTTTGCCAGCCCTCAGCCACCTCCTGCTCAACGATTTGGTGGGTAGAGGGAAGAAGATGGGCCCAGCAGTGTGCTAGGACAGGTCAGGGCTTGGGGTGACTGTGTAGGTAAACTGATTTTGGCTGATGTGGCCGTTCCTTCCCATCTATAAGCTCTCAGCAAATACCTTCACAACAGAGGGTGAGGCAGAAGTGATCTTAGCACCTGGCAAAATGAAGCAGGCGACTGTGAGAGCCTGAGCAGCGAAATCTCAAGCACAGATTCCCCAAGTGTAGTTCTCACGATGCCTCCTTTCATCCTTGCTGGAGAGAATCCAGCGCTGCCCAGCAGCTCCTGTAGCTCAACAAAATGACAGTACAGCATGCCAGTAATTCTGACATAACAAGAATGACACGTTAATCTCACAGCTGGGCATCGCTAGCAATGGCCAAAACTCTGTGCAGACAGAAATCAAAGGAGAGTTGCACCGTTTATAGGTTGCACCATTCAAGGGAGCCCAGGGTACCTCTCCCCCAAAGGGAAACAATGGTTTTGAGCACAATGTGGTTCAGGTGATGCAGGGATTAAAAATGGAGCATTTCTTTAGTCTAAATTGTAGCTTTGGTTTTCAAAAATTAATCACAGCGGGTTGGAGTGCCCAGTGGATTTTTAGAAAGATACAAAAGGATGGTAATCTTTGTAAAAGAAAAAAAAAAAAGAAGAAAATACCGTGTTGTAACAGCAACACTGCCAGCACTACATTTAGTGCAGAACAACAGGGGCTCTGCTAAGCAGACATCACTTCACCTTAAGCATTCAGCTTAATTCCCCTGTACCATGAGGAGACAGCTCTCCTGTCAATCACTTCTGGGTGCATGACAGCTTATGGCTTAACTGCTCCTATCTTGTATCATTTAACCAGATACTATCTGTTTTGACATTCATGACTGAGACACTTGGCTTGTAATTGGGAATGAGTACAACAGAGCAGAACAGAGTGATTTCCTTCCCCAAGGATGGTTGTTAGGGTGACGTGGCACTCGGGTGCTTAACTCACTGCATGACAGAAACCCTCCCAGTAATGCTGCAGAATAGGGCAAGTGACAGCTCACAGGTGATTGAAAACTCCTTGGGAAAAAAGGGACTTGCCCTGGAGGTACACAAGCAAGGTGACGCTGCTCAGGTGCCAGTGGCCTCATCCATACTCATGTGTTGGGCTCTGTATCAACAGGATCCAGGAACTGGCGCAGCCCCGGCACAAATCCATGGAACCCATGGGTGCGGCGAGGCAGCCCTGAGCATCAGCACACCATGGGCCCAGGCGGCATTCTCTGCTTGGCCAGTGTGTTATTTGGGCTTGTTTTATATATTTAGGAGAATTTCTGGATTATGAAAATATATTATCTCTGCCTTGGTTGTTATCTGACCTCCTCCAGTTACGTAATGGATAGTGATGTGCAGACACACAGGTGATGAGAACTGCTGGTGGATTCTGCTTCTGTGTGAAGGGGGAAAGTGTCTGGTGCCTGAATAAGGGCAGCCAACACTGCCCTGCTTCACACCCACCAGACATCTGGATTTTTCCCTAATTCAAATAAGTAAACACAAAAACTGATGCCGAATATTTGATTATCACTTAGATCAGAACCAAGAATTAGAAAGAAAAGATTTTACACTGCATGTCAGGACAACACATTATTCTTCCTGAATATATATAATAGAAGAAAACTGATAAAGCTATTGACAGCACAGATCAGAAAGAATTATGAGACCAGAGGAAGAGATTGAGTTCCTTGAGCTGTTTGATGTAACCATTACTGTCAGGTGAGTATCCTAATTAATGCAGGCATCTCATTCTAATTGTGTAGATCAGGCTGCTTTGTCTTTTCAATAATCTATAGAGCTGTACCTGGCATTAATCTTATTAATGGGACTACCACACAGCTTACAAATTAATTTCCATCTTGAGATTATCTGCTGGACGTGCTTGTGTGCAGAGGGATTTCTTTCCTCTGAACTATAAGAATGGGAATCCCCCAGAAGTTCCCTGGATTTCAAGATTTACACTTTCAAAGTTGACTCCTGGTGTTGTGACTTCAAATGTAGATTTTGAATGTCCAGATGCAGGAACTGTAGTTTTTCATTTCTGCTCTTTGAAACGGGGCTGCTGTTTGTATCAGAGGTGTGCTGTATTGGAAGCAATCTTATAGATTACAGTGTGGTGATTTCATATTAAGATATTAATAATGCTGCTGGGTGGAAAGGTTTTGTTGACTGGTGTCTCTGAGAAGGGGAAAACAGCCTGTGGGGACCATTCACTGAAGTAAAAGAAGAGTTTTGGTTTTTAGTTCAAGAAAAGGGAGTCCAAATGGGAGTGAAAAGTTAGGCTTCTAATTTCCATTTAGTCACCTCCCTCAATGAAGTCCCCAGTTGTCAAAATTGTCGCTTTTGATGAAGTTTCTCCCTTCTCAAGAGAAGACTCTTGCAGTGCAAATGACTCTCAAGGTGCCAGGAAGCTGTAGAAATATCTCTGGAGCTGAATGTCACAGCCAGGAAGAAAAGGACACATGAAAATGAAATTAAGAGTATGAAGGAAAACTCAGTAAATGACTGATGATGTCTCCTGAGCATGTTTGAATGCACCCAGGCATCTTCTTTTAAAAAATGAAAAATAGTAAACTGAGTTCTGCTATGCATTTATTTTTAAAAAATAAAAAAAAGCCCTGCAGCTGTCAGGTACGTTCCTGTATTTTTGCAGGTCTGTGTTTAGATAGACCATATATTTTTTCTGGGATTTATTAAAATTTTTCCATATAACCGTCATATGAAAGAAATTATTTTTCTGAAGGTGATCACACCCTGGATGCTGTTTTTCTTTGTAGATACCTGTGTGTCTTGCACACTTGGTGGCACCCTGTTCCTGCAGGAGTGAGAGAGCCCAGGCAAACCCAAGGTTCTCACCTCTGCCTCCTCTCTGCCTGGAAATAAGGACTGCAATGGGCTCTCCTCCATGGAACTCAGCAGGTTAAGTTCAAAAAGGCTCTCTTCTCATAGATTCTGTACTCACAAGCCTGCCAGATGAGCAACAAAGCAGGCATCAGGGTGGAAACTCACGCAGGGGCAAGCTCACAGCCTAGCCTTGCTGACAGCAATGGTCTTGGCTGGGATGCACAAGGGCACAGAGATACAGCACTGCCACAAGCTATATATTCACCCCTAAACAAAATACTAATCCATCCTTCTCTCTCTGGAGATAATCTACCTGGTGAATGGAGGCCCCTCACCCAGGGAAAGACAAATGAAGTCGTTTAACCCAACAGATGAGAGAAAATCCGCTCTCAAAAAGTGCCATTTCCAGAGTGCTAGACCTGAATATAGGCAGTTGTGTTTTTTTCTGCCTCACATTGGCAGAGCATGAAAGTTAAACACCTAATCATTCAGATTTCTATTAGAACCACAAGCAAAAATTGAAGTGACAGTAATATAATAGTACTATGTTTTAGCCACCCTTACCACTGATGTTTGAAGCTTAAAAGCTGTCAGGAACTCTCGTTAAATGAAATGGAAGTGACAAAAAGAAACAATTCCTTGTCTGAAGTTTTAATTTCTGCTCGCCTCCATGGCTGCATGAGTGTCAAAATGAGTGGAGATGGGGAATGCACCATCCCAGCTGTGCTGAGACCCCTGTGCTTGGGGCAACTCATGCCCCTGTGTGACCAAAGGATGCTGGGTCTGCCTGTAGTACAAGCCTGTGAGCAAACCCGTGTGTCTCCATGCCATGAAGTGGAGGTGGACACAACCTGAGTAGGTGAAGGCACTTAATATCAGCCTGAAAGTCACCGTGCATTTAAGACATGCATAGATCTCTCTACTGTACCAGGACTTTATGAGTGATTTCCTATGTAAGCGTCAGGTGGGAGGCATGAATAGAGACCTAATTAAAGTGTATACAAAGTACACGCAGTAAATCTCTTTGGCAATGTCAGCCTGCCTTGGAGCAGCCCAGGAGAGCAAACAAGGTGACAGAAATGAAAGATAAAGAAATACTAATGATCTGTGGCATTCCCAGAACAGCAGCTTAGTTTGTGAGACACTAACGTGAAGCAGCTGGGGATGCTGAAGGAAAAAAGTGTCATTCCTGGGACATGTTCCACAGCCTTAAAAGACAAAACAATGGGAATTTTGCTCTTAACTTAAATAACAACTCCGTGTTTCTCCCCTGCGTTGTAGCCATTATTCCATCATTGTTTTAAATTAATGCTCTCTCTATCTGTGATCTATCCCAATAGACTTTTATACCCACAAGAACATTGCAGAGACAAAGAGAGTGCAGAAATACTGGGGAAGCGAGAAATTATTACTATTTTACTATTAGAGAACCATCAGCATCAGGATGATGAGATACTGGGTTTTTTATGACAGTGCTACTGTCCTTCAAAGAGGAGCAGGTCCTGCTCACTGTGGGCTGGGTAAGATACAGGATCTCATACCGAGCTTTTGGGTGGGCTGAAATGCTCACAGCTACAACGAATAAACAGCTTTATGGCAACATTTCCAAAAGCAAAATGATTTTGGATGTGTCTATCAGGATGGATGAAAACAGATGCAAGTTTTTTCTGCCTTCAGTCCTGGCTAGTTGGAAATTCTGCTGTGGAAGTTACACACAGCAGCTTTCTGCTTTTGGGAAATACCACAGCCAAGGTTATAAATACTAGTGGAAATAAATACCACAAGATATTGGCTTGGGCGTAGCACAGCACTAACTTATCTCTACAGCTTTTTGGACTGGATCTGGCTTGTGTTTCTGCACAAAGGAGCTAAGGTCCAGGCCAAGGTATTAAAAACCCGACTCCCCCTCTGCTACCCAGAGCTGAATTACAGCTGTTTGGGATTGGGGTTTTGGGTTGTTGTTTTCCTTAGCTTCTCCTCAAGATGGGACTTGGGAGTTTTTCCAAATGGTACTACTTCTTTCTTATAAAAGCCTGGTCCATAATCTGCACTGTATTCACTATAAACTTCCACAGTGGTCCTTGGACAAGGAGAAAGCTATTCCCAGCCTTTTATCTTGGCTGTGCGGCCTGGGACCTATTTAAATTTTACTCATCTGTTCTCTTCATTAACTCTTCACTGGGGTGAAAGTCTTCTCTTTTACCTCTGGGTTTCCTTACACTGTGCCCGTGCCCCTCCTGGATAATGTGATGGAGCAGGGCACAATAAGGAAATCTGCTCATTTGTAAAGCCAGTCATTAATAGGAATCAAGATGGCTTTACCACAGGGGTGCCAGCATCACTTGGCTGACAATGTCCCTTACAATCCTGGAGAGATTTTAATGGATTGAACAGGTTGATGTTGTCATTTTCAATTTGCTGAACCATCTGACAGTGTTCCCAACAATTAGCACGTACAAAATATGGAAATATGTTATCTTTTCCATTAAAAAAAGAAGACGGGAAGCTGCCTGGTCTCCGGAGTTGTATAACAACTTGTTATTCTGAAGTGCTTGCTTTGACTTTAAATAGATTTCAGTACAGCAGAGTCACCCTAACCTTGGGATAAATTTAGCTGTCGCCTGAGTCAGTAGTGGGGTTTGGGATCATTAAAAGCCGATCAGGAATTAACACGCTCTTCCTGCGGCTGATCCTGCGGGATGTGGCAGTTCCACTCACACAGCCCAGTGCTGGGCAGTGCTGCCAGACACGAGGGAATGGGGGGATCAATCCTGAGACCCCCATGCACAGCACCCACCATTTCACCTCCTCCACCTCCGTGAGTCCCACCGCACTGTTGCGTGGCAAATTGTGGAAGTGACTGCCCCAAGGCCACGCAGAGGGATGCTCCAAGCTCCAGTCACCTTGTCCCCCGGCTCCTGCAGGGTGGCTGAGAGAGAAGAGGAAAAACAGGGCAAATTAACACTCACAAATCAGGAGGTGCTTCAAAGGAGGTCATCCACCCTTGGTTGTTGGGATGAAAAGGTTGCTCTTGTTTCTGGAGTGGCCATGAGACCATGAAATGCAGCTGTCAGCTAAGGAGAGACTGAAAAGAACACCCAACTTCACAAACCTGGAGGCAGCAGACATGTATTTTTCAGAGCAATGGCAGTTGCAGTCATTTTAGACCCACCACACCTTGTATTAAAAAGAAATACATCTTTTGGCTCCTGGCAGTGGGGCTGTTGCCTGCACTGCCTGTGGCGTGGGGTGACCTTCCCTGAGAGTGGGGCAGGTTGAGGAGGTATCTGAGCTCTCCAACAGCACAAGGGTTTCACACTGAATTCCGAGCGCAAAAGAGGTTCTACTGAGGAGAGGCAGGGTTCATTCCCCAGCCTTTTCCTTCCTCACCCTCAGCAAGCACCTTGTGTGGCTGTATGCTGGGATGTGCCTGTGATTTTGGACACATCCTTTCCTTCCACGCTGATTTTTTTTTTTTTCTTTGCCACACCAGCTGAGGAGGAGAAGGGATTTGGGGAGCAACAGGAGACTCATTCAGAGTGCATATGGCTTTTGTGGGAACCACAGACAAAATCTTCCTTTAAATAAAGCAGCCAGGCTGGGCTCAGCAACGTGTCCCCACTTAGGACAAGGGCAGGAGCAAGACCTTCTCCTGCAAACCCCCATCAGCAGGGAAGTGACCCTTATTTTTCACTGCATGGCAACACATGATGAATAATGGCTCAGGTTTTGCTACCTGTGGTAAGGCAGGTCCTGTAACCCAGGAGGTCAGAGCTGTGCTTGGCGGGCTATGTCCGTCTGGAAACCAACAGCCAGATACCTCGTCTCCTGGGTGTGCAACCAGGATAAGGGGACAGAAAGGGAAGAGGGAAGCCTCAAAATCGGTACCTGGCCGTCATGTGTGGATTCAGCAATGCTCTGGTGGCTGCAGCTTTCCATCCTTCCGATTTCTATGTTTTTAACCCCTGGGGACTCCTCCAGGACTTTGCTTGGCTTGTAGGAGAAGCAACAGCCAAGCATTTGAGCCTTTGAGCACCAGCCTCTTGTGCATGTAGGAAACAAAAGTCTCCTCCTCAGCCATCCAAACCTCGAGCCAGAAGTGTAGGAAGATTTTTGTTTCTTTGCAGGTTTTCACGCTGCTTTTCCTAGAGACAGTTTTGAGAAAGACTGTCAGAATATCTTCAACAAAATACTAAAGAAACACACTGGGAACTGTGAAAGCTCAGAATTGAATATAAATATGAACTGACAAGCTGCTTCATTTGGTATCATTAAACTTCACAGTTAGACTTTTTTTGAAAACCAAATTATCATGTAAAAATATGCCTGTAGTGTTAAACTTGAGATGAAAACTGCTTATTTTTGTGTTTATTGTAATAAGTAGTAGAAGGAAAAGTTTCTGTGGTCTGATGTTTCACAGGGTTTTGATTTTTACATTTATAGCAGCCTAATTATGAATAATATTCATGTGCTGCAAACACTTGGGGGTTATAAAAGTGAGGAAAAGCAGGGTGATATTAAGATTATCTGATACTCTGAGGTTTAAACCAAAAATTGAAGGCACAGGCTAATGTAGCTGAGCAGCTGAGTGAGAGCATCCCGAGAAGGAGGGGAGAGCTTACTCCCAGCTCAGCTCCTGTTGATGCATAAATATCACGACTTTTAGAGCCAAGAAAAGAGGCTTTGCGAAGTTTCCCGGGCAGGCTGATGCCAGAGACACCCGGGTGACCGCTGGATGTCACTGTTAAGTCACCGAAGCGCCCCGGGCAGCCCGAGCGGTGCCCCTGTGCCCGGCGCTTTGTCCCCTTGCCCCGGGCTGGGGTAGAAGGGGGGGCTCCGGGCAGCAGGGGCCGCTCCGGGCTGTGGACAAAGAAACGGCTCTTTTGGTGTTTTCCCATCATTTTTTAAGAGCTATGCGAAGTTCAAAGTGCTGAGGCAAAGCTGTTCAAAGGCGAGGTGAAATTTAGGGCAGCAAGAAAACAAAGTGAAATCTGGCTTTCTCCTTACTTTCAAACAAATCTCCGTACCCAAACCAGCACAGCCGAGCACTGCCTGGGACGTGGGTTTGTTTGGATATTCAAGGTGTGGGGATTTGTAGGCGGCTTGATTTTCCTCCTGTGAATGCTGCAGGAGTGAGAAAGAAAAGTGCTGTAATTCATTGGCACAAACAAACAGGCTCAATATTAAATCAGAGCGATGAATCCTGCAGTGACCTGGGTGTAGTCCTCAGGACTTTTCTTCCATTACATGGATATATGGATAAATTCCTTCCATATCTAAACACATGCTCAGTATTAGAACCATAGAATCATAGAGCATTAGGATGATTTGGGTTGGAAGGGACCTTAAAGCTCATCTATTTCCAAAACCTTGCCATGGGCAGGGGCACCTTCCACTAGCCCAGGTTGCTCCAAGCCCTGTCCAACCTGGCTTGGAACACGTCCAGGGATGGGGCAGCCACAGCTTCTCTGGGAAACCTGGTCCAGTGCCTCACCACCCTCACAGGGAAGAATTCCTTCCTGATACCCAATCTAAACCTACTCTCAGTTTGAAGCCATTCCTCCTTGTCCTATCACTACATGCCCTTGTAAACAGTCCCTCTCCAGCTCTCTCGTAGCTCCCTTCAGGCACTGAAAGGCTGCAACTAGGTCACCTCAAAGCTTCCTCTTCTCCAGGCTGAACAATCCCAATTCTCTCAGCCTTTCCTCATAGGAGAGCTCTTCAGTGGATGTTTAGGTACTGTCCTACGAAGGGATGCTAGAAATGCCTTTCTCCAGGTGTTTCCTATTTCCTTCATTCACACCTCTGTCAACATGTCCGTTTTCTGTACCAACTGTGGACAAAGTGCCCTTCTCTGTATTTTTAATGCCAAAGCCATGGAAAATGGGCTCATATTATCAAAGCCTCACTCAGGAGCAGGCCTGCTTGATTGTCATTTTTACTAGAAAGTGGCCTGTTTTTTCTTAATATACCATCACAGAAATTTCCTTTGAAAGAAGGAGTGTTCTTGAATTCACAATGGGCTGTGATAAACTGTGAATTTCAAACAGTTCTGCATTTAGTTGCAAAAAAATTTGTTACCTTTTTTTTTACATGAGCAAGTCAGCATAGATGTTTGCTTCAGGCCATTCTAACTCCCCATCAGTCCTGTGATGCCTGTGCCACTCCCACCGATGCCAGCCCAGGGAAGCCCCCCGATGGCAGGTGCTTCATCACCATATGACCAAGATCAGGCTCCAACTCATCGTATCTTGCCTTAAAATTCCCCTGCCTGGCTGCGGACTGGTGTGTCATGTCCATCAAGGTCAGTCACTGATGTCTTGTAGTGTTTTCCTCTAGCTTAGTACCCCATGAGGATATTCAGAGGTGGTAAGCACTGGGATTGGAGCCACAGGAAGGACAAGGGTTTCCCTTGCCTTTGGACAGCATTTCTGTGACAGCTCTCTGTCCTTGAGTACTAGTTAGTCCAGGGGGTAATGATCTGCTGTTGGCCATGGACCTAAGAACAAACATATAAGAATTTAATCCTTTTGGGACCAGACCCAAGACTGAAGTGCTCAATCTTTTATGATGGACAAGGTCATATTTTCTGTTTCTTTTTTTTCCCCCCAACACCAGTTTCCCATGACCTTGGATGTGTCATGAAATCCAAGGAATAGAGATGGTACCAAGCACTCATCCTGCCAGAGCAGCTTTGCAGAGGCTGCAGAGTCCCTTGCAAAACAACCCGTTCCTGCCAAAGCATGAGGTGTTGATAAGATAAACCTTTTCCTGAGACCTACTTACCCCTTTCCTTGAACTGTGAGTCCAAGTTCACTTCACCTATTCCCTTCTTTTCATGAGTCCCACATCAAAATTCTCACTTCGTCTATTTGCCTTGATTGGCATCAGCTGCAATAAAACACTGCTGTGCCTCAACCAGTGGAACGCTCAGCAAGGTGTTTGAGGCTACCCAAAGTGTTTCATTCTCCCCAATGGCTGTCAGCTAAGGAAGGACAAAATAATTCTCCAGAAAGGAGAAAACACTCTCAAGCCCCAACACATGTTTTGAGTGTATGTGTAAAAACACAAGGTATGAGGAGGGCTTTGATTGCGGCTCATCTCGCTGTCATCTCACCAATTTCTTTTATCACCAAGTTTCCTCCCTACTGCCCTGGCTCTGCTCCCCTGGTTTCAGCCTTGTCCTTCTCCTTCTGATCGCTGACATTGCCATGAATAGTTCAGTCCATCATACTGAGATAAAAAACCAGTCATCTCATGCTATTTGGGCATTGAGGGCAGCAGTTACTCCTGTACTGAGAAATGGTTCATTTTAAGTGTAGGGTACAAGTACCTGACCAGATCTGTGTGAGAAACTGGGGAATTTCACCCTGTTAAACCACACTGAATGTAAGGTGAACTGGAGAGGCACCTGATTTAATGGCACTGGCTGGTCTGCCTGGAAAACTGGGAGAGGTAGGAAAGCAGGACAGCTTGCTTGAGAGAGCCAAGTGGAAGGAGCAGTTTACTGGTTAAGGAGTAGGAGTACCTGGTAATTGAGGGTGTCAAAGCTCTCCAGAGGATGAAGAGGAGATGGAGAACAGAAATAGCACTGTGTTTGTAAATCACTGGAAGCTGCTTTGTGATGAGAACAGATGTGGTCACTTGCAGAAGATGTTCAAGGGGAAGGCCAGGTCCTCCTGTATGGGGATAATAATAAAAGAACAGAAAAGGAGCATCATGGGAACCAGGCACAGAAGAGAAGATACTCAGAACACCCCAGTGGTGGTGAAACATAAGCAAATCAAAGGGAGAAAGGGTAGAATTACAGGAGTATGAGCAAGCAGAGCGATCATCCAGTCCAGCTTGCCACCACCACAGATGATCACAGAATCAGAGAATAGGCTGAGTTGGAAGGGACCCAGCATCAATCATCAACAGGACTCTCCCCAAGAGTCACACCATGTGCCTGAGCTTATCATCCAAACTCTCCCTGAGCTCTGTCAGCCTTAGTGCTGTGACCACTGCCCTGAGGAGCCTGTTCAGTGCCTGACCACCCTCTGGGGGAAGAACTTTTTTCTAGTATACAACCTAAACCTCCCCTGACACAACTTCAGGCCATCCCCTCAGGTCCTGTCACTGCTCACTGGAGAGGAGACATCGGTGCCTGCCCCTCCTCTTCCCCTCACAGGGAAGTTGTGACTGCAATGAGCTCTCCCCTCAGTCTCCTGTTCTCCAGGTTGAACAGATCAAGTGCCCTCAACAGCTCCTCACAAGTTCAATTCAGGGAATCCGTGCAACATCTACCCTGTACCTCCAGCTGTGAGTTCCCTCTCACCATCTAACACATACAGACTTGCAGTGACAGATGTAAAAAACACAACTGCACAGCTCTGCAGGGAAGGAAGGGCAGGAGGACCCCTTGTCTGGCTGCTGAGACATGCAACGTTTTCTCAAGGAGTAGTAAGAAAATAAAGCAGAACAAAATCCTGCCACTCTGGTCCGGGGGACAGCTGCACTCTTGACTCCAAATCTAACACTCAGCTTGCCCTGAGTGCCTGAAGAACACCAGACAGGGACCGGCTTGCCCAGCAGCTCTACTGAGTGCAAACACTAAGAGAGATAAAGATATTCTTCAAGGGAAGATTTTATAGGCTGGCATAATTCAAAGTAAAGGGATGGCAGAGCTGAGTCTAGGGTGACAAGATGAAGTGTTAGAAGCATTCAGGATGGGAGTAACACAGTGAAAGACAACCTAATAGTAGCAATTTTGATGAAGATTGCAGATTAGCAGTGGAGGGGAAATCAGATGCAAGAGTTTGTGTAGACAGAGACTATTCAGAGGTCTTGCTGTTGCTGCAAAGGTTTGGGGAAGGACCTGCTGCCACATTGGTTGTGTGTAATACCCTTGGGGAATGGAGGGAAAAGTGGATCCTTTAAGCACTCGAATGCTTTCAGCCATATAATGTTTGGATTAGGATCCACTTGAAGGTGCAGAGAGCACACTTGCCGAGTTCAACACCAGCAGAGATGTGCTGGTGCTTATTACAAGGTAAGAAGGAAAGAGGGAGTGGCCTTATCACTCAATCAGTTACCCACAGGCAGAAGAAAAGAGCAGATTCTGAATGGGGAAATGAAAATTATTATTATTATCTTCTTCCCCAAACGATAACAAGGGGGCTGAGATACGTAGGGCTGCCAGCAGGAGGAAGGCAGACCTTGATTTTGCATTAGGAGATGTCGGGGGGCAGGTGGGGGCAGCACATGGAAAACACGACACCCCAGGGCTGGGTGTTGAGTGTCCCTCGGGGCACTTGGTCCTGCTCATCAGTGACACACCGACGGGAGGGAGCTCCCGGCAGAGCTGCTGCACTGCCCTGATTAGGGGCAGGAGAGATTGATTTGTGATGAATGAATAAAGAGGTGAGATTAAAGCACGGCTAAATGGCAAGGAAGAGGGAAGAGACTGTAAGTATTCGAAGGGCGTTAGCAGGGAGAAGGGATAATTTAAGGTGGAACAAGGGTTTTTAGCTGTGAGCAATAACAAGAGGGGATATTCAGATTTTTATGTACCTAAATAAGGGAGCAGCCCAGAAAAGCTACTCCTCACTCCCTCCTGGGATGATACCTTGTGCTGCACAAAGACTGCTTTGAGCCCTCTGGATGTGATGGTAGCCACGTGAAATAAGAGGCATTTCTGCAGAATTGACAGCGCCCTTCACACTCACTTCTATTTATTTCTCACCAGCCTCCCTGTGTAGACAACAAGTATTATCAGTGTAACTTTCTTTTTTTAGGAGTGAGATTTAAGCCTGCAAAATAATCCTCTCATTGGACATGCAGAAAGAGCTGCAATACTTGGCAGATGTGGAAACAAATTGGATGACAGAGAAAGGGATTCAAGCAAGAGATCCTAAGGAAGGTCAGCTCCTGGGGTGGCAGCCCCAGATTTACCACCCTGGAGCACACCATCCACCCAAGCAGCCTCGAGCCTGGACATGTGTGGGCACTGCCTATGCAAGTTCTTGCCAGGCTGGGCAGCTGCCCAGCAGGAGTTCAGGGCATTTTCCCCAGGATTTTTCCACCTGGGTGAGGTTTTCCCCTGAGAGGTCAATACACTTTTATGGGAGTCACAGAGAGCAATCTTGCTAGGAATACATAGACTTAACTTTACTCATCCATCTTAATAGGACTTATATTATTTTCCTTGATGGTTCTGATTTTCTATCCCATTAATAATAAAAAAGCTTCTCTGCTTATATATAATGCAATTCAACAATAAGTCTCAAAGGAGGATCAAGATCACTTTGGCTTTCCATCAATTTGATACTGATGCCTCTCCAGTTAAATAACTCGAGCAAAAGGGACCAGACATTCTTCCCAGCTTTGAACCTGAATTTCTCTGGAAGCAACAGGAATCTTCCAGCGGATATCAGTAGACTTTGCATCACCACCCGAAGGGTGTATCAGGGAAGGTGAAGGACCTGTTTTCACCCGCTGTAAATCAGGTGCCACACTGACTTTGGGGGAGTGTGGCTGATCTTGACTACCCGAGAACTGGGGCAGAAGACACCACGTGAAGGACCTGTGATTATTTTTCTGATGAAAACGTTTCAAATTGGTGCCTGGGAAAAGGGCTTGTTAGTCAGTGTTTGCCGAATGGAATACTTCATGACAGCACTAATTAAAATAAATGAAACTTGACTTTTCAAGATGATGCTTTTTTACAGCAAAGTACAGTAGTTTGGAAACATCTTTAATTTAATTGCAAAGTACTTTCTCTGGTTATTTACTTAAAATTGTCTCCCATTGCAGAACTGCACCAGTATTTCTGGATGCACACTCTTGATTTCGACATTTTACGTTACATTATCAAGTTAATCTCCCCAAATCATTAACCCCCAGCAGGAAAGATTTTTAATTATGTAGATTCACCAAGTGTTTTTCAAGAACTGTTTTATTTCTGTGAGTTCAAGCCTAATGCACTGTGGGGAGATGGAGGGCACTGTCCTACACTTGATTTCATGAAACATCATCTTGAAAGAGGCCTTCAAAAGTGCGGCAGGCTCAGCAAATACATCTTATCCACAACAGAAAACAGTTAATGTCCTGGAGAATCCCTGCCTTCCTGGGAAGGGGTACTGATATGTACCTCAGCAAGAAATAGGGTAATTTAGACCCAACTGAGCCTGTTTTTCCCCTCTAACATAAACGAGCTTTATTCCAGTTCTGGTTTACATCTCAGGATGTGGTATCTGAATCAGGCTGAAGCTCACAAAAAACCATTCATGAGCTTATAGTCATGGTTATGCTTTAATGTGGGTTAGAAAGCACATCACAATCAAAAGCAACACTGAATCCCATTTCCTAACATCATGGGGAAACAAAGATTTGGGAAGGTGATGAAGAGAGGACACTACATTAGTTTTTAATAATTAGCAATGTTAATAATCGTTGGTTTGAGGCCTTACCCAGCGCCTTCCCTCTCTTGTACAGCTCCCATGGTGGGCATGGCAGTGTGGGGAGCCCTGCTCAGACCCTCAGCAGGGACTCAGCAGCTCTCTCTGGGTTGGAGTGATGCGTGGAAAGGCTCCTCTCTCAGGGACGCAAATGTTGGTATCCTGAGTGCTGGAAAAACCAGTGAGTCACAACTGGCAGAACACCATAAAATTGTCCTGACTTACTCATCTGAATCCCTACTAAAAGCTGAGCAGCAGTTGAGAGGAAACAATTGCTTGACAGTGTGATGTTCTCTCTGTTGATGTCATTGGTGGGGTCAGGAGCAAGGATTTAGACCATCAAATGTACTGCGTACACAGGATGATAAATGATGACAATAATCCTACAGGAAGGGAAACATTTAAAGTGCCAGGGCTTGTCCTCCAGAACAGGTGACACCAAATTCTTCTGGCTTGTGCAGCCAAGCCCCAAACACAAAAGAGAAATGAAGCATTTTGGAAAGCTGAGTGCATTTTAATTTAGTCTGGGAGACATGTCCCAGTCCTGGAGACTCAGAATGGTGAACACACCAGCACATGACTGGGGGGCAGAGAAGCATTTTGTGGGCAACTGACTTTACACCTTTCAGAGTGCCCAGAGCACTGATGTGGTTCCCTCTATGGGAGATCACTATGTGGAAGTCCCAAAAATGTATTAACAGGTGTCTGAGTATTTTTTGCAGGGTAATATGTCAAGGCAGCTTATGCAAACACTCCTCTAGTTTTCTGGTACCTGCCTTGTATGCCTCTCCACCTTCTGCCCTTGCTCCTTGTTAAGGGAGATGAGAAACAACTGAACAACTGATAGTTTAGAACTGAATTAACAAGTCTGAAACTTTCTTCAGGTACATGTGGTCAGTATAGTACAATATAGATCAAAAGTGGTGTCTCTGAATGCAGTGAGCCAGTGCAAAACCAACAATTAGGCACTTTCCGTCTGAAATAGCTTTCATGCTCTATATTTTGTAGTGTTGCAGATCCATAAAACCCCAAGTTTATAAAAAATTTATAGCAGAACTACAGCTCAATTGATACAGTTCATATTTCTACATTGAAGTATTGGGTGCAGCCACCAGTGGGAACAACATAGTGGCTTTTACAGGTGTTTGAAAGCCTCTTCCACAGCCACTTTTATCACAGAAAGTTCAGCTCAAGTTTTATTTTCTTTTTTCCTGCACCTGAAGCCTGTGAAATCTCTAATCTGTCAGCCTGTGTGATGTTTCACCCAGTGTTTCACATTGCTCTATCAAAGTTAGTAACAGCATCTCTATCTACTGCTACAGGCATCATTATTTATTTGCCCTGTGCTGCACTCAGGAGTCCCGGGTGCCATCACTGAGCCTGTACCTAATTTAAATGTCAGTTTAATGCCAGACAAGGCACAGTGCTGCCCCTATAAAAATGTGCTCTCTGGTCACGGGAATAGAGTGAAACCCAGCAGCCCTTCAGAGCATTTCTTTCTCAGTTCGCATCTTTCTTGCGTTTCAAATTGGCCAGGATCTTACCAAAGGGGAATTTTACACTGCTGAGGAGAAACACGCTGTCTCCCTGCTCTTCACTTTCCTTACCTGTCTGTTGCTCTTCCCAGAGCTGTGGAGGCTGGTCAGACGGGTGACTGTGGAACATGGGAACGGAAGAAGGGAGAGAGAAGAGCTAAAGACACGACTCCTTCATTGCAGGACCTGCTCAGTGTGACACCTGAGGACGTGTCGCTGTTGGGTTGTGGCAGAGATGTGCTGAGCCATCCACAAGCTTCCTCCTTGGGAGACAGCATAATCCAGCCGTGGCAATATGTCATTGTGTGTCTGTATATGGAAAGAAAACATCTATTTTAGAGAGCACAAAAAAAATGCAATATATGTATAATGGTAAGAGGCAACTTTCCCTGATAGCTTGGCCTGGTCCTTCTGAGAACCTTTAGGGAGACTGGTGGATGTTTTCAGGAGCTGCTTGGTCTGCAAGCTTTATGACAGGGTCAGCAGGAATGGAGAGGGTTGGAGAGGTCAGGAAAAAGCAGTTGCTTGGCACTTAGTGTATTGTTTGACATAAATGAGGTAAAGAGTGTATATCTAATGGCAAAAAAGAAAAAAAAAAACCTTGAACCCATTATCCTTTTGAACTGGCATAAATCAGGAATAGCTTGGAAATCAGCAGCCCAAATCTTCACTATTACCAGTCTTCCTGGGGTTTAAATGAAGCTGAAAACGCTCTGCCAGTTTACAGGAGCTGAGGATACATCCTGATGGAATTACACAAGCATGAATATACTGTAAGCCAAAAGAGAATTAGGCCCATTATTTTTAAAAAAGCAAAGCTTGATTAAGGATGTTCAGTATAGGTCTAGGAAAAAGAGCACTGTCATGCCTCACTAACTTCGCTGTTCTGTTGAAACATGACTACCAGGGAGGTATTACAATGCCCTGGGATTTTCTAGAACAGCAATCAAAGGAGTGTGGTTTTGGGGAGGGGAGGGAGGAACAGCACTTCTGTCAGTGCTAATTGCAGGCATTAATAGGAACCACAGCACAGAGAACTGTCTGGTACTCTGAGGAAGTTGGAAGCACAAGTGCACTTCACTTTATGGGTGCAGACATCCAGAGATAATTCCACTTGCAGAATGGAGAAGCAGGATCTGAGCTTGAGAGGAGATGTGCTGATCACTCCCAGTATGATCAGTCAGAGGTTCAAGAATTGCAATGAGTCAAGGGGGAAACTCTGAAGGCATTTTTCAAGATTGAAACATAATTAATGCGAATGCCTCTGAGGCTTGGCTCTCACATTTGGGAAAGGCAGAGCAAGAGCTCTATTATTTTTGAATGAATTGGATAAAACTTGAAGACTCAAGTTCTCAGCAGAGTTGCATCAGCAGATATTTAACAGTAAAACACCACACTGGCATTGCAAATTGGGTATGTGTTGGGGAAAAAGTTGGGTCTGGCCTCATAAAAAAGCCACATTAAGAGCTGTGGAAGAGGCAGCGTGCTGGGACTTAGGTCCAGACCTGACAGCAGCACCACTACCCACGCAGGGACTCTTACAGGAGAGTCAGTGGGGTGGGCAGGATCAGAAAAATTCGGTGCAGGGTCACTGTTGGCACTTCTGTCTCTGTCAGAGAGGAGGTACCAAGCATGTCCTATACCAGCACTTTACTTCAAAAGTCTTTGAGTCATTTTCTTAGTCATATCCCTCATCAGAGAGCCTCACAGACCAACTTCACACCATCCAAAGTACCGTTGTGCTATCAGAGATGTTCAAGCAGTTGAAGTTGATTCCTTTTTTTTTTGTTTCTTTGATTTTTTTGTCTTTCTTTTGAGTAAAAGTTCCAACATAAAGTATTGTACAAATGAAACCAACGTAGAATTTGACCACTGACATTAGCAGGACCTCTATTTGAATTGCCCCTTTTTAGCAGTATGGTGCAAACAGATCAAACAGCCTTTTAGATGTGGTATTTTACATTACTTACCACATCTCCTCTTCTTCTTGTTTCTATCAGGTCATCTTTAATATTGAAAGATTCTCCTGCAATGGAAAAGTTTATTAGAGGCCAATGCCTCCTTGGACCCACCTTTCCCCCTCCTCTGATGCAGCTCCTCAGGCTACCATAGACTCTGTCTTCCTTCATCATTTCTGGAGAGAGAAAACACAGTCAGAATATCACAGGTCCCTGTCTTGGGGAAACCAGGCACTGCAGCTGCCAGGGATTTCAGCTAACACCACAGAGCTCCAGAAAAGTCAAGTGTCTTCAGGAGGGGCAGACATCTGCTGCCATCCCCATGTTTTTTTTCTCTCCGTCCATATTAACTGTCTCTGTCCCTCTGAACAATTTGCTTGCCAGAGAGAAAACAGGACTTAAAGGTGTTTATACATTTCCACTCTTTCAAAGGGAAATAAAAAAGGGCTTAATATAGCCTGAGAAACAAAGACAACAGCATGGGTAAGAAAGAAAGCACAGGTGTAATTTCTGGGCACAGTGAGAAGCCTTTTAAAAGCCCCTAAATGAGTAGTGTGTACATGTTTACCACCACTGCAGCTGACATATAGCCACAGGAGCACTGCACTACAGGGATCAAATGAGAACTTGTGGAGGGCTATTGAACACTGGGAATTTTCACAGTAAGGCAGAACAAAATTATTCAGCACTAGGGGGTTCTCTAATTTTGGTACACTCGGAAAATAAAGCAGTGCCTTTGTCCAGGACTAATATTTGCTCACCAAAGGCCAAATCCATCTGTGGCTTTTCTTAGCTGTGACCTGGGATATGTAGGCTGGCCTTTAACATTTGGGCTGTTCAAGGAAGTGTGCAGAAATACTCACCCAAGCCTTGCTTAAGGAGGGGGTTTTTTTATTCAATTTCGGTTGCTTTGCGTACCTAGCTTCTCTGGATTGTCCCAGGGCTTACACTTTGGCATATATTTAAAAATGTAAATAGATTTTCAAGGCTAGTGTTGGGCCTCAGGGAGTCTCCAGTGCGATAAACAACCGAGCTGACGGAACACTTGAAACGTTTGCTGTGAGAGCAGAGGAAAACCCTCCTGAGATTCCAGCAGCGTCGGCCACGACTGCAAGGCCACCCTGCCTCAGATTTCACTGCTTACAAAAGGTGTCATACCGTGACTTTGGAGCTGAGCATGGATTTCACAGAGGAAAAGCCCCAGACACTCATCCAGGTGGTCCCTCACGTGCATTTTGCAGCGGGTTGGGACTTTTGCCCGACACCTTGTAGGGCTTCATCCTGTAACTGCCGAGGCTGCTGCGAGCCGTGCCATTGATTGGAAAGGCCGCAGCAAGAGGCCTCACAAGATGATCCCATTTTTATGGCTGAAATTACACTATCTACAGCCATTAAGCACCTTTTTCTCCTCATTAAATTTTGATCGTTTCTTCTGATAAAATATGGCTTTGGAAGATTGCTGTTCCAGGTTCCAGCTTTTGCCTTGCTCCTGAGGCGAGGGTTTTAAAGGTGCAATCCTGCAAATTACTCCCCGAGTAAGGGTTTTTATGCAAATCGTCCTGTTAACTTTACACAAGAAAGAGTTTGCTGGATCATGCCATTATCCCTAGGCTTACAATGGAAACACAACTGACCTTTAGCTGTAATGAGCACCAGTAAAAAAAGAAAAAAAAAAGGTGACAAAGTTGCCTGGATCTTTGCAAGCTGATACAAGCTGTGCCGTGCGCTGGTAGGGACAGATCTCTAAACAGGCTGAAGGAGTTAAGTCATTTCACGGTGTTAGATAACAGCTAATTGACAGCAGATATAATGCATGTTGATAACCAAATGTAATTCAGCAGCTAGGAATGAAAGAGCCCGAATATCTGCTATACCAAGCTCTGTATGGGAGTTATTATACGAATGTTCCCAAAGCTTTTGCAGCTGCAGTAAAAAAAAAAACCAAAAAACCAACCAAACCAACCCCAAAAGTGCGATATAATACAAAAGAAAGAGGAATCAAAGCAGATGGTGGAGTTGGTGTGGAAGGTGCCCGCGTGATGGCACCTAGAGTGCGGCATGCTGAGTGCCACCATCAGTGTGCAATGTCAATATGCAGCAGGGATGAGAAATGCAGCGGAGTACAGGCATTGTGACACTGAGTTCATGAGATTATAGGTGGGATGAACCCCTTGGGTGAACTTGTGTGTATGAACACAGGTCAGAAAGAGCTCTGATGTGATATCAAATTAAGTTCAGCTCTCCAGAGTTGAAGGGCAGCGAGCCAAATGTCCTCTGGTAGGTGGGCAGGTTACCAGTACCAGAGGGAAAATTGCAATCTACAGGTAGGTTATCTCACCAATGGGCCTTAGCCCAGACCTTGACATCATCTACCTCGTAGTGTTTTCCCTCCCCTTTTAGCCCAAGGAGGCTGTGAAAAAAGTCCAGCATCTCTCAGTCCACAGCACTGAACCTGACACAAGCTGCCATGGCTCCCTCTCCCCTCGAATAATCAGGAATTAACACTATTAATGCAAACACTTGCCATCATTCTGCAGCTATAAGAAAAACAGATCAGCAGCATCATGGCCACTCCACACTTCCCTTTGCTTCATCTCCACTCCATTTCTCCTCCCTGCTTGTCCCTGCCCATGACTCTGCTCCATCACTCATCCAGGGCCTCTTCATTTCTCTTCCACTGTTCTTGCCCTGCCTTCCCTCATCTCCTCCTTGTCCTTTGCCACCCCATTATACAAGTGGCTTTTTTTCTTCATTTCCTTGCTTTTACCTTTTCTCTCTGTCTTCTTTCTTTCCTTCCACTCTCTGATGGTATTTTTGATGCCTTCCCCTTGCCTCTCTTTTTATTGCCCAGCTGCATTGTCTATTGTATTACCTGCCATTATCTCCAAACATATTTTGATATATTTCCCCCCTTTTCCAGTTCAGCTTTTTGTTCCCTTAAAGGCACCAGAAAGCTCTAAAGGTTAGAGAGGTAAACTGAAAAGCATTCCAGTAGTTTTCCATCAGCCAGTGTATAAAGCACTTCTTTTTCCACCTGATGAGAAAGCAGTAATCAGGTTCTCCCTCCATCAAGCTCTTTTACACAAAGAGGTTGCTGCAAAAAGAAACCAAATAGATTTCTAACTGGCCTCCCCCTTATCTCTGCCTCGAAGCCTGGTGAACCTTCAGCCTTTTCGCTTGCTGTGGCTGCTGCTGCCACGCAGAGCAGACACAAGGTCGAGGGGGATGAGCAGCATCCCAGCTCGTGGTGCAGGTGATCTTGGCAGGGATTGTGGATTGGGCCCTGAGATTTATTTCCCACCTGGAAAATTTAAAGCCTCAGTGTGATAGCAGGGAAAAGAGATCTCTCACTTTGCAACAGCTGAAACAGTGGCAAAATGGAAGGCAAGGGAAGAAATGCTGCAGTGCTAAAATTATCTTCAGACTTAACATCACCCAGTCCCTTAGGTACCCACCCTCCTGCCTGTAACCGTGGGGGTCAAAAAAGGCCAATATTTGTGCAAAGCAGGGCTCCACTCTAAGTTGGTGCAGACTGAAATGCAGTTTTCAATCTGTTAGATACAATGTCCTCCCCTCCCCAGCGCTGCCTGTACCAGAAGAAATCAGAGCACCCTCCAGAAACCACTTGCTGCTCCAAACAGACGTGCTCTCAGCTCCCTTGTCCTTCTGCACCAGCTGGGCCAGGCTGCTCCCAGCAGAGCCCTTCCCTGCACCACAGAGCTCCTGATTTGGGAGGCTGGGTCTGCCACAGCGCACCAGATTTGCCACAGAGCAGCATATCCCACAGGTGAGGGGCCAGGACCAGAGGCTGCCCTGGTACAGGTCTTTCTAGACCCTATAACAAAGGGGTTCAGAGCCCCAGGGCTGGCCAGCCACGTTTCTCCCAAAGCCACCCCATACAGTGAGAAGGTGTGGGGGATGCAGTGGCTCCAGAGAGCTGGGCACTGCACCAGTGCACTAAGCTTTTCTGCAAGTTCAGAGGGAGATGAAACAAAACACAATCCTGAAATTATGCCTAATAAAGTGAAGGGAAAATGAGAACATACAGCCAGGAGGTGAAAGGCCCATTATGACAAATTTGGTCTCCTGTTTTTCTTTAAAATATAATTTCAGTCAAATGGATCTTATTTGCACAGTTGCAATTGTCATTCCATCTCCTTTCTGCAGCCACACAATACTTTTATCTCTGATGACGAAATTCTGTAACTGCCTTTGTCTCATTCTCTACCTTTGCTACGGTTCTCTGCTTTCTTCCCCAGCAACAACAACAACAACAAAAAATAGATAAATATGAGTCCCTCATCTAAGGCACAGTACCAGAGGTTTAACGTTGACAATGTGCTTTGTCACTTTGGCTCTGGAAAAGGCTTACAAAAGCTTTATTAACAGGCTCATTAGCACGGCCTGATTTACTTCTGCAGACTTTACTCTTTTACTAGTTTCCAGGAGCATCAGCATCAGTTGCAGGGCTAATGAATTCACTCAGATTTGCATGCTAATGAAACTCCCATGACTCTCTGTGCTCTCGACTTCAAATCGATCTTTGCTGTTGCTTGAGGAATATTAATAGAAATAAAAGTAAAGGGGAGCACGAGGCATTTTGGTTGGACTTGCTGTGATCCAAGGCTGCTGTGCAATTCATATTTCACACATTACACTGTTTCAGATCTTATTTCTTTCATGCCTTATTCACTCTGGCTGTACAGGTGGCAGCACCTTTAGGAAATTCCTGGTATAGCTGTTGGCCAGGGACTCAGGGGAATACTTACCTAAAATCACAGTTGAGCTCTCAATAAATAGGTCAGTCACCTAGGAGTGCTGCCGTGCACCAGTGTATTCCTCCCCAAACATATGAATTCAATTTCCCTTTGATAGAAATAGAAATCCTTCTGACTGCAGTTGCCTTTGCTGCCTGGCTGTGCAGTGATCACACAAATATGGGTGATGGAGCTCCCCTCAGCTCAGACCTTAACTCAGCTGAGTGAGGGACCCAATCCAGGAGGGTTCTCTGGCTCCTGAGCAGCAGAGAGCGGAGACATCTCCAGGGACAGGACAACACACTTCCCTGCTTGAAGAAATGAGGGTACTACTATCAAATTTATTCCTCACCTGCAGGAAACCTTTTGAAGCTTGAGCTATCGATGCATTGTGCTGCAGCTGCCAATATAGAAATTAATACATTTATATCATCCTGGAGCATAACGATTGCCATTTCATAGGCTGAAAAGTCAGTTTGTGCCTGGATGCCTTTCAAACAGAGACTGCTTTGTTTTCAGCTACTGTAAGAAAAGCAAAAGGGATTTGGAAGTGCAAGGAAGGATTCAGAGCCCCAAATCCTCTGCTCTGGTAGGTCTGTAGGAAGCCTACCCCACAGGATCTCACTGACAGACCCAACCAAAATAAACAGCTCAACGATGCGTCTCTGTTAATTGGAGATGTTACTCTCTCACTCCCGCTTCAATTTTAGCAATGACGAATGCTGGTAGTTGACTGAAGCCCTAGAAAGAAATCCCATTGTGCAATCATGTTTTTACAAGAATATTTTTGGCTTCTGAAAGTGCACTTAACACATCCAAATTAATGGAGAAGAGGATTCTTCACTGAGCAGCCTCCCGTGCCTGCTCTTCCTAATTCGATACAATAGCAGAGCGTACATTGAGATTAAAATGCTCTTTTGGATGCTCAATGGTAAGAAATTATTCAGCAAAAAACAGGGCACCATTTTTGTGATATCTCTTGTGAGTGAGGATAATCAAACAGCTCCATTTTGCTTGCTGCAAAAATAACACTATTCCTACGTGCTTTTTTCTTTTTTCCTTTCTTTTCTTTTTTTTTTTTTCCTCAAACAGAAGCAAAGAAAATTAAATAAAACGATAAGCAAGCTGTGGACTAATTATCCTTCCTAAATGACTTCATATTGTAAAATAGCCTATTGAATGCATAATGAACATCATTACCACCAACTGCTTGCATGTGGAGGAAAGCAGAGTGGTCATCCCATCATTATCAGTGCTTATTTTGGGAGCAATGCAGAGTGCCAAGGTGAAGCGGATGCTTGGTGCCCTGGCCACCAAAAATACAAGCCAAGCTGACAGCCTCAAACTTCTATCTACATTCAGAAGCACCTTACCCTGCCTCCAGCTCCAACCCCTTGCTGTCCTCCACGAGCTTTGAGGGCCTCTGGTGCTGGTTGCAGCACAGACATGTGCGTCTGGGATTGGCAGCTCTTCCACCAGCTTTCCAGCTGGAACAAAGGGCTGGGCTCTGTCTTCCACTGTGGGAGGTTTGAAGGGGTAATCCAGCTCCCAGGGTGGAGGGGAGGAGTCCCATCCGCGACCCGGTGAACATTTTTTCATATTTATAGTAGCATTCCCTGCAAAGTGGAATGATTCCCCTGGGGGGAGGCTCAGCCTGGAGCCCCTTTCTCCTCCCGGGTTCCAAACTGGGCAACTCCCACAGGCTGTCAGTGATTTCCTCACCTTTCAGCAATACCCCTTCTGCCCAACACATGCACACTGCTGTCCCTGACCTCACTGCAGGTCTGGAGGGGCTGCAGGCAAAATTCCCGTTTCCCCTCCCTCCCCATCTTTCCATCCAAATGGAAATGAATGCCAAGTACAAAGCACATGGATTACACTTACATAGAGATTAAAATACTCCTCCTAAATTAGGAATGTTCCTATATGGTGTGCACCGGATAGTTTCCCTTCTTTCAAGTGTTTCCATGTCCGGGTGGCACTGGCACAGCTGAGGTGCGTGGCCACTCCTCATGTTCTTCCTTCCAGTCTCACCCTGGATTTAGCAAATCTGTTTTATGCTCTGAGCCCAAGAGGTCATTTGTAACAGTTTGGCCCGGATCACCCTGAATGAAAACATCCAATCAATCCCTAATTGTGACAAATTATATTAGTCTGTATTTGTGCAACTTGTGTTGCGGCAACTTAATTCAGGCTGTGTTTGAGTTGTGGAAACCAGGAGGGGCTAAAGAAGCCTCTTCCCCACACAGGGACGTGTGTGTAGGAGGTCTGAGCTTCCCCACTGCAGCCCTGCTCCATCCTGCTCCCCTTCCCATGAGCATACTTTCGTCCCAAAGGGTTTATGTGCTGTCACCTACACACTGCCCTGAGGTATTTGAAAAATTAAGCAGGTTAGTCCCACTCCATGGAAGCAAACATTTCAATGCTGGGTGAAAGTCCTGAGGGGAAAGAACATCTGGGCTGTGACACAGCAAAATGTTAAAATGAAGGCCAAGAAAGAAGAATGTGCTGGGATTGCCTGTCACTGCCCTGCTATTCTCCTTTCCTATAAGGAAGGTTCACTGGACCTTCAGATGCTTTTCTCTAGCCCAAGATGTGACAGTGAAGCAAAAAAAAAAAAAAAAGGAAAGAAACCCTAAAATTAATTTTCCTACATGACATATTTTAAAGGGCACTGTCAATTGGCTTTATAATTGCATTTCTAAATCACTGGAAGATTACACTGAAAGGTGAACTTTACAAAACCTGAATATTTTTTTTATTTTTTTTTAAATTAAAAACCTTTTTGAGGATTTAAATACAATCCTCCAGTGCTGTAAGTCCATGTAACAGCAACAGCAAGGAAATGGAAAGGATATGCTATCCTTGTTCCTGCTCATTTGTACCTCTCATTTCCCACTGAGGCTACTAAACCCTGTGGAATTTAGCAGCTCCTTCTCTAAGGATGAGCAGCATAGTTAAGCACAAGTGCTCAGGTCTCCCCAAAATTTTGACACTGCCCTCATTCCTCAGGATCGTGAGAAAAGGCTTGAAGTGTTAATATTTGAGGCAAGAGGTTTATTTTGCTATCCAGCTTCTGAGCCTTCCAGATATCCCCATTTCATGCCTCCAGGCTTTTCTCTGCAATGAGGAAAGCTCAAGGTATCTTAACTGAGAGCTGAGCTTCTCACCTTATCAAATTGCTCCAGGTCTGAGAGAGAAACCAGGCGTCAAGAGAATCAGCAGAGAGATCTCCAGCTCTGCCTTTGGGGAAAGATTTGTTCTGGAAGCACTGAAATGAGCCCAAGGGATGAGATCCTGCCTGGGTGGGCACTGTCCCGGTACCCCCAGCCTGAATTCCCCCTTGTTTCCCACACTCTGGGAAAATAAAGAAAACCTCGGTTACATTTGCGCTGTAGCTCCTCAGGGGACACTCAGGAAAGGTATGTGGGTTAAACAGGGATGTGATTTAAAAGAGCCCTGGCTAAACCAAATGGAATTTTAACATCGCCACTCTACATTGACATCGGGCTGTTTTCACCTGAGCTCCCTTTGCTGTGGGGTGAAATCCAGTTTAACTAGTCAGCTTTCCCATCTGAGCTAACTCACTGCCTGGTCTTAGCAAGGCACAAAAATAAAGGCACAAAGCAGCTCCATGTCATAGTTTGCAGGAAATGATGGAGCCCCCCGTGCTCATCCACTGCAGGAATCTGTATTAGGTGTTCCAAAGTCTTACAAGCACAATAAGCTAATGCCTTTTCTCAGTGCAGGTAAGATTTATTTCTCTCTTTCTCTAATATATATGGACCCAGATTCTCTGCTTGTATAATCCATTGGCTTACATGGATTTACAGCAGATATTGGCATTTGATCTATGGCTGGGCTTGGTCTTTTGGCTGTAGCTTGAGCGAAGGAATAAAGTTCAGGGGACAAATTAATAGAGAAAAAACTAGCTTTTCATATATTGAAGACAACAAAATTACAGTCTGCTATCAAATAATCATCTAAATAAATAACCTTGAGAAAACCAATTACTTATACAGGATGAAGCTATTGGCAGAGGTGTGAGTGTGCTCCCTCTGCATCAGACCAAAAAGCCAATATTTATGTATAAAATGGATATCTGGTTACTGAGACGGTACTGCAGTTCACTCATTGTAATTAAAAAAAAATAACAATCACGATTCAAGATAATCCTTCAGGTAATCAAAAGCTGGATCAGTGGCAGGTGCTAGGACTGAGCCGTGCCCTTGCTGGCTGGCCCCCAACACAGGCAGTAGGACAAAGCTCTGACTGCCAAAGATGGGAACTGACAGGGTAGTTTAGCCTAAAGGGGCATGAGGAAATAACCTGGAGAATCTGGGGAATAAAAAAACAAGAGCAACCCTCTACCTACAACAGAGCACCTCACATAAACCACTCAAATATATCTGCGTATATAGCACATTTAAACGGGTTACACTGGAAATTTGGGCTTTATGGCTCTGAAAAGACAAAGAGCATCAAACGATTTTGCTTCTAATACGAGTGCGTTGGTGACTTTAACAGCATTTGGTCTCCTGGAACAAGATAAGGCCTGGAATAATAAGCAACAGTTCAAAGATTTATCTAAATATGTTTGGCAGTTCCCCCGCCCTTTGTCTCGCAATATGTGCATACCACAGTTGAGACTATACCCTGCAAATTACCACCCTCCATGGGGTTCTCATGTTAAATTATGCCAAATAAGCAGGGCCAAATGCTCTCAACTTAGCCAGAGATAATCAACTAATGTAAAGCAATTTCCAACAGTTACATTTTTTTCTGCTTCAGGCTCTTAAAAAGGCAAACAGAACCAGATAGAAAAGTGGCACGGAAAGGAATAAGAACTGTCATTTTTGCCTGTTGGTGCTGGACCAGGTGTGGTGCGTGTTCCTAATTATGAAGGTTAGCAGTGTTGGATGCCCAGCCTAAGCTACTCCTGTGATTCAGCAGCAGCAAGATGGGGCTCAAAGCCCCCCTGTGCTTGACATTGCTATGGAGACTGTGTGGATGAGATCCTTCTCATTAGTCAGGCGATCCATCTCCCAGTATAAAGCTGCAGGAATTAGTTTCTCTTCCAGCGCTTTTTAATTACGCTCAAATACGAGTACACCAGTCAGACAAAACAGTTGCATTTCCTCCTGAAATTTCAGACCATGGCACTCAGTCCTTAAGGTGTTGTGTTTGCTGTCTGCATCGACTTTCAATTTACAGTAGCCACTGTCTCCTTGCATAACACAATGAAATTCACTGTACATTCAAAAACTCGGCGCCACAGAGATGAAATTTCATAATTTACATAATCAAGCTCTGAGCTGAAAGTTTGGTTTTAGACACTCCCCTGATACAGAACGGGTTTTGCTTTTGCCTTGTGTTTTGGAAGATATGACCCACCACTTTTTGAGAAATTGTGTAATTCTGCCTTGCTATTTTCAGTATACCCCATTATCAGTCAAACTAATAGGCCTGGAGAATGAAACCCCCAAAAGAAATCCTCCACATTAGTGAAATAAATACAGTTAATGATGATAATTAAGTCACTGGGGATAATTGAGAGATTATCCAATTACTATCTATAATTTTTTGGCTTCCAAATAAAACAGGAGTGTACAGAGCTAATCTGTTCTAATAATAATAATTAAAAAACGTAGGGTGAAAAAAAGCACAAAAAGCCCCCAGCCCAGGAATTACTAGATTTCTTCACAACTGGAGGTATTTTGTCAATTTAATTGCCTACTTGACAGGCTTTTCTAGCCTGCACTAGTTTTTTAGGCAGCTGTTGCAACGCTGGGCTCTCTTGAGGAGAGGGAGATATTCTGGGCCAGGACTGAATTCCCTGCTGCAGGTCCTAGAGAATCCCTGCTGTCCCCTGGACCCAGACTGAGACAGGTACATGTACTCCTAGCGAAGGTCTTATGGTAACTACAGGTGAGCTACTTAAAAATAAGAACAGATCAATGTAGAATCGTGCTCTGAGTTCTGGTTATAAATTTAGGACAGAAGCATTATGCCAGCAGGCTCTGCTGTGCAAAAAGACCCCCAAACCCTCCCAAATCCCTCAGGAAGTGCAGTGCCACTCTTCCGTGGTTGGTTTTGCAGACATTCATGGCCATGCACCACGTTGCCACGGTGCTAAGGAGGGGTGGTTGACCTCCCGTGACCAGGTGAGGTGCTAAGGGGAGGTTTGGGTCCCAGCTGCTTCTCAGTCTGAGACAGCCTTTGCCACAGTGGCTGGACTTTTCTAACTTAGCAAGTGGATTAGGGACAAGAGCCAAACCCCAGGAAGACATAGTGACACGTTGGGTAGGTTTATACATTTGTGGACGGGCACCATTTTTTGGGAGGTGGCTACATTTTTGACCTCGCTTTCAGGTATCTGGAGGGCCCTGCTTGGCACAGGTAATTTAAGGAGGTCTAAATATGGCCCCCTGCAAGTCAATTAAGGATGTGTTTAATTTTAACACGTGCATAGCTCCTTTGGATCTCCTCCATGGAAATCAATGGCAAGGCTGCTGGTGGTTTGATTGGCTTCGGATCAGAGCCAGCAATTTTGATTGTAGAGATCGAATGCTTGAAATTAATTATGTGACTAATGCTTCACTGGATTAGGGAATCAATTAATGGAAGTGGGGTGCTTGTTAGAAGATTTCTATTAACTTTCATGCAGATTTTTTTCCTAAACACAAACTGCATATTCATCGCCCTTGAATGCATTTAGGTAACTTGGGAAAAAAAACAAGGCAGTTGAAATAACCAGAATTTTCTAATGAAGTTATTGAAAGGAGCATGTGATTCTGTACTGGAAATTAAAACCTTGCATTGAAAGACCTCATGCCAAGTCCTCATACCAAACAGGTAAGTACCAGAAAGCTTTTCCAACCCTATTTCTGCCAAAAGCTCTTCAGTGTGGGATTGACAGAGCTGGAAGGCGATCGTCTTCACAAGCAAATCAAAAGGATCAGAAATGATGTAGCAAAGTACAACCTTTTCTCCACACATCTTTTCTCGTCTTTGAGTAGCTGCTGGAGGGGAAAGCATCCTTCAGCAGCTCAACTCCTTATCACAGGCAGCACTAACTAACTACAAGAGCATCCCTGCTCCCACCCGTGTTCAGTCCTACCAGACCAGTAAAACCCCATTTCATGCTCAAAGCTCCCTATGGACGCAGAAAAACATCCCCAAAATCAGGTTGTGGCAGGTGTTAACACCCTCTGCTGAGTCCCAAAACCTGCTGTAGGAAGGGATGGCTCTTCTGGGAGGTCTCAGCCTGCCCAGGTAGCACAGGCTCTGACGGGCTGCACTTTATAGCAGGATGTTGTTATTCCATGGCCACAAATTGAGCCCTGGGCAGCCAGCTCAGCTCTGGAGAAATTCCAGTCCTGATGGTGCCCTGTTCCCCAGTGCTCCCCCAGTCCCCATCCCTCGAGCCCTGGGATGGGAGCTGCCTTCAACCAGCAGGGCAGTCTGTACGGGCTCAGACGGTTGTATCCTCAGAGCAGCATATTAAGCCACAAAATGTTTCTGTAAATATTGTTTCACACTTGGGTGAACAAAGCACGTTTTTATCTGAGGGAGAGCGCAGGGTGTAAATTACTTTTTAATTGAGAAATTGAAAATACCGGCTTTTGCTTTCTGTGGGCTTTTTTTTTTTTTTTTTTGATACTGAAAAAGGCCTGATTGTTAGTGGGGATAGCTCTGAGTGAAGCTCCCTCCAATGAGCCCCACTCTCATTTCTGCAGACTTTCCCTCCTTCCATCTGGCTTTGCTTGCCTGGATTCTCCTCCTCATTCCTAATAAAGACGTCTCCAGGCCTGTGAGCATTCCCAAGCCTCGCTCACTCACAGCTTGGCAATCTGCCCCTGCAATGTTTGGTGCCGAGAGCAGGTGGTCTGGCACCCCCTTTGCCCTTCTCACTGTTAGGCAGGTACCAGTGAAGCTGACAGTCTGCTGAGACCCAGACTTGTTGCTCAGGGTTGGAAATCAGAAAAAAAAATCTCGCTTGAGAGCCTCAGCATGAAGTGTTTCGTGCTGTGCAGTCTGTGAGTGTGATTTCCCCCTCCCTGCCCCCACTGAGGGGCTCCCAGGGGCATCTCTCGGGTTTGACACCCAACTGCTGCCGTGCAGTTGGGCCATAGTGTGGTGCAGATGTTCTTCCTCCCCCACACTAAAATACCATTCCTGAAAAGTTGCAGTTGCAGCTGGGAGCACAAGGAGCACAGAATCACAGAGTCATTTAGGTTGGAAAAGACCTCTAAGATCATCAGGTCCAACTGTTAACACAGCACTGCCAAGCCCACCACTAAACCATGTCCTCAAGTGCCACATCTACATGTCTTTTAAATACCTCCAGGGGTGTTGACTGTACCACTCCCCTGGGCAGCCTGTGCCAGGGCTTTATCACCCTTTCAATAAAGAAATTTTTCCTAATAGCCGATCTAAGCCTCCTCTGGTACAACTTGAGGCCATTTACTTTTGTCCTATCCCTTGGTAATCTGAAGATGCCAACCTCCACCCTGCTACAACCTCCTTTCATGGAGTTTTAGAGAGCAATAAGCTCTTCCCTGAGCCTCTTTTTCCCCAGGCTAAACATCCCAACTCCCTCAGCTGCTCCTCATGGGACTTGTGCTCCAGGTCCTTCCCCAGCTTTGATGCCTTTCTTGCCCTTCTCTGCCCATCTTAAGACTTTGTACATCTTCACAGATCTTTGCGTTATCCTCATTTCTTACATGTCACTGCTGTGCCTCAAGGGATCACCATTCATCCAAGACTTAGCAGGAATGTGAGATCCTGTAGGATCTCTTTTCCTGCTGATGGAAACAGCCATTGAGTTTGTAGCTCAAGCAGAAAGCGTCCTGGTTTCTGGAGCCTCAGACATCCCCACTTGCTGGGAAGCTCTCCTTTAGGAAGGGGACTGGAACACAACCTCATTCCTCAGGGAAACTGACGAGCCGTCAAGCACAGGAGTTGGACATGGCCAGGCAGGAGGTGAGGGCAGGGCAGGGCAGGGAGCTGAGGACGGAGCCAGCTGTGCTAAATCACTGCTTCTGGTGGGCAGCTTCTGCTGGCAGGGCTCCAACAGAGCCCAGGCTGGAGGCAAAGAGCTGCATCCCCCCGCTGGGAGATGGAATGGGAGCATGAAGCACTTCCAGCTGGGAGCTCAAAACCGCAATTGCAAATTGCACCCTCGATGCTCAGAGGGGTGAGTCAAGCCCATTAGCCAGCTAATCCTCACAACAGGCTTTTGTGAGGCTACTATTTTGTTCTGGGGGAAATGTATGATCTACTGATTACACAGCATCCCAACATGCCAAATATATGCTTGAAACCAGTAAACAATAAATATTTAATTAGCCGGTCATTTTGACAATAACAACAGGCAACAATTAAACTGGCTTTTGATTTCCCGTTCATTTGCTTGTCAGTCTTGTATAGTCACAGTTAAATGCCAACTCCTGCCTTGACCACAGCCTTTAATAAGACTGTGAAGAGAATATTTAGGTTTGATCTGAGCTTTTGATCTGTGTCTCTGATTTCTCCTGCCTTTGTGCCAATCATAGACATGACTCAAATACCCATTAATATAATGTGGGTTGAACTTGAAATTTAGAAGCTTATTCTTTTTAGACTAACAGTGCCAACCAAGATTTCAGAGAGAAGTCACACCTGGAAATAAAACTATGATTCAACCTGAAACTGCTGATGCCCTCCACTCCCATCAGGAGTTTGCTCACCTCTCTGGTCCAAGTATACTCCACTTTTCCACATTGAGACCTTCTTCCATCTAAATCTCTCTGTGCATTCTTCTTTACTCCTCCCCTCCTGTTTGTCTTCAGACCTCCTGCTCAGTCCCCAAGATGCTTGCCAATGGGGTGTCGAATTTCTAAATGGAAAAGGGAAGAAGAAAACTATTTTCCAGCACCAAATTAAATTTTCGTGCCACCTGTATTTTCATCCACAGCCTCCGTATTCCAGTTCATCCGCCCATTCTTTGTCTTTGTGTGACTCACCAAATTTTTCAGATGGACTGCCACTTTGCTAAGTTTACTGGAGAAGCCTTGGTCTGGAAACCAAACTATCCTCACACATCAGACCTATCCCACCCCAAGTTAAACACCTAGCTCCAGAGAACATGCTTAGCAGTGTGGGAGGAGGTTTAGGTGGGACCTTCTCCCACTGCAGATGATGCATCCACTCTTAGGAATTCAGCAGGGCTTCTCTTACACAGCTGCCAGCCAGGATGTGCAGTTATGATCAGGAAAAGAACAGGGGTTTCAGCTGGTGGAATTCAGAGCACCAGACTGTAAATGAGGAGCCCTGGTTGTAATCACAGATCTCCTGCTGAATGGCTGCCTGACTGCAGACAAGTCATTTTGCATCTGTTTCCCTTTCCATCCTTTCTCTGTTTCCTAAATGAATAGGGGATCTTTAGAGCACATAAATGTCACCCTGATGTGCCCAAGGGGCATTTCACTCTGAGCAGCCATGACCCTGGTTGAGACATGTAAGCACTACTTTAAAGGATGGCATATGTACTAAATTTATACATATTGCCCTTTTTTGCATGTTTCTCCTTCACTACCACGATGCAACATCTTGCCCAAATTCTTCATGTAATGGCAAACTTTTGATGCACTAGTTTTACCAAATCTTGTTAGATTTTGGTGAATGTCAATGTTGGTTCCAATTTAGTTTTGCCTCTGATGAGAAATGAAAACAGAGCTCAAAATCCCACCATACAATACAGGTAACATCCTGCAACATAAATGGATTTAATTGTAAAAGTCAGCTTTGAATCAAGTCTGTTGTGTTTAGACCTACTAATCAGAGAGCATTTACAGAGTCACGAGGACCTGATAAAACATGAACACAGTTTTAAATATCCCATTGTAATGCATTGTAAAGCTTAATTTAAAACAAGACAGCTTAAAAGCTTTGTGCATTTAACTGATGATACACACTCTATACTGATGGCTGAACCCAGCATACTGTTATTTCTGCTTTCTCTTGCTAACAACAAAGTTCAGAATGGTAATATATTTTAAAAAAAAAGCTTTATTATTACGCTACTGCAAAAGTGACTTTAAATAATGATAACAGGCCTGAACCACAACTTCATGCACAAGGAGTTCTGAAGATGAATTTCCATACAGGAGTCACAGAGTCTGCTGGCAGCACAGGAATAATGCACCAGCTCCCCAAAATATTAGCATGTGAACATCCCACAGAGCGAAAGGTGAAAGCATTTTGGAAGTTGAGAGGAACAAACCCTCCTTCTCCAGCAATGCTGCAGGGCTGGAGGAGAGCTTGGAGGTCTGTGACTCTCCAGCCAGCCTGGCAGATGTCACATCCCAAGAGACCCAGTAATCGATGGCTCACCTCCGAAAACCCTGCTGGAAACACTAAGCCTTCTCCCCGTGAAGAATTCCACTTATATAGGGGGAATAGCAAACACAGCAGCCTGCTTTAATATTGCAGAATTAGTGCTTCATTTTCCTCTGCCTTTCCTGGTGTTGTACTGGGATATAACAGCCAACACCCAGCAGAGCAGAGCAGCAGCTTATCCGCATGAGCTGCCGCATTCCCACCCATGGGAAGGAAGCTGGGGCTGAAAAAGCACCTTCAGAGCCTTTGTTCCTTCTCTCAGCCTCGTGCTCGTGGCATCAGACGAGTGTGATTTGTCTGAACCCGGAGGTGGCACTTCAGCAGCTCGAGCAGCTCGACGGCAGTGCCTGTGCAGGGACGGAAAGCCCCACTCTTCCACGTGCTAAGTCCTGCATGATCGAGGGCACCTGAACTGCTTTGAGATCATCTGGAAGAAAGGTTTTCCAACCCAGGAAATCATTATTGCTTGTAGCAATAAATTCTGTCCAACTCCCACTAAAACATGAAATGTGCACCAAGAGAGCAGGGAACTCACAACTTCCAGAGGCAAGAGCTTTCCCAGCTCACAGGTCTGACCTCAGCGCTGGGAAAGGCCATGGGATGTGCTTTAGCAAGGTGAGCTTGTCACCTTCCCACACCTGAGCTGCTCCTGTGCAAAACACAGGGGCAGCTAATCACGTTCAATTAGAAATAATTATATCAGGAGCAAAAATTCACCCTGAGAAATAACCGGGTTAAACAAAAAGCTGCAATGGAGCGCTGACAGCGAAGAGCGTTTTTACATTTAAAAAGCTGCTTGATTTACTCAAGCAGAGAGGAATGGTGAATTGCAAATTTGGAAATGACACAGGTTTAGAGTTTGTATAAATTAATATCATGATTCCACAAGGCGATATAGCTGAAGAGTTGACAATAATTCTTAAAATAGTATTCAGGGACATAAATTAAGCAAAAAAGGCATCTACAGTCAAAAGGACTTGTTCTAAGCTTTGCATGAAATACTGTCCAACAATAAAATATCATGTGCAGACTCCTGAACAGCCAACAATTTCAAATTCTATCTTCAGTCTTACATTTACAGTGGATCAAATTTATGTTATTGCCTATTATGTTATCACCAGAAAATACAATATGCTGCAAAAACTGCATATGTCAACAGAAGTTCAGATTGTTAGGTAGCCTCTGAAGGGGGACTTTCCAAACCTATTCCTTAAGAAATTAATTGCTTATCTTTAAAGACCATGTAATTAACATTTCCATGCCTTTATATTTAAAATGTAAGCAAGCATTTGTGTTCCAATTTACCTTACAAATCCCATAATTATAACACTTATGTGTGTGAAAGGAGTAGTTGGTAGTTTCAGTGTCTGGCACGGTTTTAGAAGTCAGATTTTATGATCTCATGAACTTCCCATTGTAGTCCAGATTCGTGCTCAGAATGAAGTCAAAACAATTGAGCACTGTAAAATTAAGCAGTTTTACGTATGTTATTAAGGGTGTGTTTTGTGGAACTAATAACAAGATTGAGGTTGAAAAGAATCTACATTTCCTATTCCACAGACACACAAATACCATGAAATGCTGATTTTTTAAAAAGAGATGAACACATACACATGCATGTATAAACAGCTGGAAGACTACCAACACCAAAACTGTATTTGTGTGCAGTGATGTAGAAAACTTCCATCGCATGGAAACAGGGTTGACAACGACCTCACTCTTCCCTGGAAAATAGGAGATTAGGGGTTTGGATAGAGGGGAGCAAAAATCTTACCTCTTTCACACAGGGGAGGTGCTGCATTAGAGCCAAGCAGGTATAAATGCAGTGAAAGGAAGCACTAACAGCTGCTGGGGTGTTTGGATCCAAAAAGGAAGGCTCCGAGGACATTTACTGGGTTGAGTGTCAGTAGAGAAATGCCAAGTTTCTTGCCTCAGGTGTGGGTTTGGTGCTGGATAAGCACTGTGTATTTCCAGGTTAAAAACTACACCCATTGCTCCCTGTAGGGTCTTCAAGACCGAAAGTGTTGACTAAAGCAGTTAAGACCTGCTCGAGACACCAAAGTCATTTTATGCCCAGAGAACATATTTCAGGAGTGTGATTATTATCATTACTGTGCTAAAAACGTGCTAGGCAGTTCATGGAATAGAAGACAAGCCTCCTGTCCTGACAGGCTTGCAATCAAAGGTGCCAATCTTGCAATTTTGTGTGCGCAGAGATGGCAGCGGGAACACAGCGGTGCTGCCGGAGCGCGCGGTGGGCTGCGAGACCCCAGGGAAACGCACAGTCCAAGGGTGGGGAGAAAACTATGGGGGTGGGAAAGGCTCAGCAGGACCTCTGTATGGAAATAAGGCCCTGAAAAAGCCAGGAAAAAAAGATCCCGATAGTCTCTCTTGGTATTAAAATCCATGAATTTGGGAGAGAGGAAAGATGAGGGAGATGGGAATTTATGACTTAGGGTTTTGATTTTACATGTGTATGCAGACTCTGGGAAAGCTGTGCTGCTGATTTTTAACTCTTCCTTAAATGGACACTAAATATTTCAGTCCCAGTAGTTCATCATTATTTTCCATCTTAGGAGAAATGTTCCTTACTGAGCCGTGAAATCTGGGGGAGATTTTCTTTTTTTCTTCCTCCCCTTTGGTTCTTTCATTTATGAGTCCTGGCAGTTTTGGGTTTTGTTCCATTCCCCCGAGTGTCCCTTTGGTTTGTGGGCATCTGTTGTCCCAGGGCACAGCACATTTAGAAAACTGACGGTTAGCAAAGGGCTTCTCCCCCTCCCTTTCCTTGTGGGCAATAGAGTGATTCTTCAGGTAGCAGCTGACAGATCTGTAGGCATCTCCAGATCCCTCCATTTTGTTAATTCAATGGACCACTTGACAAAAGTTAATTAGAGTATTGCTGTCTGGGATGGGGAAGCCAACTGCGAGATGGTGGAAGCATCCCTTTTCTCGCAGCCCTTCAGCCAGAAAGCCACCCACTGTGACTTTCATTATTAATAAACACGCCATACAATAATTATAACACATCATACAATAATTATGCCTTTTACAAGCAGCATGGATTTGAATCCCGTGTTGTTAAGCCTCCTTCATCACCCTGAAAACAAGTTGTGCCGTGCCCCAAATGCTCAGCCTGGAGGTGTTGTACACACAAAATTACCACCAGTGTCAGTAATAATGGCAGCAATAAATAGAGATGTGAGTCCAGTGCAAAAACTCCCTCATGCTGGGGAGACCTGGAGTGCTCCTACACGCTCAGCTTCATAACACATCAGCTGCTTAATTTGGTAAGCAAAGAGGACTGTGAGAAGCAACAGGACTTGTTCCCCACTTCACACGTTTTGTGGATTTTCCCTTATTTACTCCTTTCCTACCCACTGTTCAAACTGACCTGTGAGCCAATTGATCAGGAGAACAGGGAAATAAACTACAGCCTGAAAATCTCAACAAAACAGTATATGAACAACCCAGAACTGCCCAAATAAATAAACCCCGAACTCTGGCATATTTTGTGTGGTCATCTTTCCTGGGGAGTGGTTTTTGGGTAACGGGACAGAGCACCACTTCCCAGGCTGGCCCCACACGTCCCTGAACAAAGCAGACCCCATCCTGACACCAAGTTCCTGATAAACAACTTATATTTGTTGCTAAATAGGTGCATCTTATTAAGTATGCTTAGTAATTCGTTTGGGTGAGGAACAGCAGGTTGGATCATGGTGTCTCCTGGTGACAGGTTAGGTTTTATGAATATCACTGCTCTGACTGCACCAAAGCTCCAGGACCTCGCTCCACCAGCTCCCATGTGACACCAAAGCTCGATCAGGATTTGCAGCCTTGGGGCTTGGCCGTCAGGGGGGGAAGGATGGGGTCGAGCTGCTCAGCTGCAATGTCTTCAGTGCAAATGATCTTCACCCTTAGCACACCCTGGCTCCAGCTCTCTGCTCCTTGGCCTGGCAAAAGGTCTCCATGCTTCCAGCTGTACTTTCAAACGGCACAGAAGAAGCCTGGCTTACCATCTTGCACAGGTAAAATCTGTGCCCTTCATGATCCCTGTCTTTCAGAGGAACAGTATTTAGCTCCCGAAGCCAGCAGAGTTCAACAGGAGCAGGAACAGGGCCTCAGTCCAGAGGAGAATATTTTGCAGAGGCAGCTAAAATTAGGATCTGGCCTTGGGAGTGTGCTTGCAGGCATCTGGATATGACACACAGCAGCAACGTTTCTGTGGATCACCAGCATAATTGCAATAAATAATTCAAGAAACAGCAAGTGATGCTAAAAGTGAACCCTCCAGCTTCGCAAGCAGCTGACAGAGGGGTCTCCTGCCAGGGTGGGCAAGGGGGGCTGGAGAGCACGGCAGGTCCTCAGGGGACTGCCAGCCATCAAATGGGGCTGCAGATGGACAGCCAGTGCCTCTGACAGCCTGGCTTTAGCCCCTAAGTTTGTGATTGTAGCCCTTGGGTCCCAGAGGGACTCCCCAACTCCCTTAAAATGCACAACTTTCCCCAAACTAAAGAACACGTAGAAAGAGTAAGGTGGCTCCGTGGCTTTGCAAAATTGCACCACATGGGAATAAGAGGTGAATTTATGTAGCAATGAAGCCCCATGTGCAGTTCTCTCATGCACAGCCTGGGTGGGTGTTTTGAAATAACCACCCTCCAGATTCCAGGGTGAAGCCAGACAGGAATTTTCTTTTATGCCCATTATTCTTTTCTTGGGCAATCAAGACCTTGGCCAGGAAAGTATGTGATAACTCACAGATACAAGGTATAAATACAGAGGGAGTGGAGAGGATAATTTCTCTCTGTACAGGTGACAGTCTGCTATACATCACAAACCCCAACACTTCAGCACCAGCAGCCTCTGGTCTAGTAGAGGAATTTGTCTGCACTTCTCATTAAAAAGCAAATCTGAGCACAGGGCTGTGAGGAAGAGACTCCCTCTGGGAATATAAGACCGCCATTCATGTAAGTGGAGCAGCAATACCTCTTGCTAGCTTAGAATTCAAACAAATGGGAAGTTTTTTCTTCTTTTAAGTAACTAAGTGAGAAAAAAAAAAAAAGAGATATGAGCAGGTCAGATGGAGCTACCTCAATTGTAGCAAGCAGAGGTGGCATTACCAGAATAAACATCCAAAAAGCTCATCTGATCTTCCCTCAGCCAACACAGCCACCCTTCCATGTGGGAGTGATTAGAACACGTGGGGTCTCGGAGACCCCCCATTTTCCATCTCCATACTATGGCAGAGCAGAGCTCGCCTTTGTAACAACGTGTGAGCTGAATGTAACACCCCAAACTCTGCCCTTTTTAGATGATTAAACGATTAACATGAAGTTATTTGTCCCACTGATGCACTGCGATCTTAGCTTGATAAAAGTCTGTAATTGTGGTTCATTCCTTGGAGCACTCAAAGTTCTGACTCATATTTGAATTACGGTTCTGCAAAGACTCTTCACACATATAACGGGCAGAACCAAACCTGCCTCCTTCCTCCCCCGCCTCACAACCCAGACCGTTAAAAACCTGTATACAAAGTGTGGCAGGTGAAGCCTGTTTGCAGCGGAGTGTAATTATATCCAGAATAATGAACATATGCAAAAGAGCCCTTCTTGATCCGGTGCCCACCTTTTGTGAGGCTCTGAGTCATGCTGGCATCACTTTCTTCACAGTGCATTTCTTTTTTAATTACTACTGTTACTGTTAGGCAACATAACTGTGGAAAGAAGGTTAGGTTTTACTTTGCATCTCCTGTTATCACCAGCGACATCATCAGCTAATCTGCTTTTGACAATGACCTATTTCAAGATGCAGCAGGAAAGCAAGGGGTGCTCAGATCTCGAGTCAGAAATCTCCTTTTTTGCCTTGAAAAAAGATATCATTCCACTCACAGACCATTGAGAAACACTAGAAATGGGAGCTCATAGACTTCGTAGAATTCCTTCTTTATGCCTTGAAGAGAAAGGAAGCAGAGACAGTTCAAAAGACCAGAAATTGTGATTAAATGTCATTTTTTGACCCCATCTGGAAAAAAAATGCGACAGTACAAATATGTAAAACACCCAGTAAATTTACTGTTAGTGTCCCAACCTTTCTGCTCAAACTCTTGCCTCATTCCAACAACTATGATCTTCTCCTGCAAAGTTACCCATGTTATGACACTTCCTCCATGAAAACAGAGGGGATGTAGTGGCAATTTCAGCAAAGGAATCACAGAGAAGCAGCAGACAGGAATATTACTGATCAATGGCAAAAAGATTAAAGGTAGTCACATCCTTATGGCACTGTGCTGAGCAATGAGTGAAGAAGATCAAAGGGATTATCAAGTGTAAAGAGAGAGCTTGTGGCCATTAAGCTGACAAAAAAAGAAATCCTGTGGGAAATGGGAACAAAACTCTTGGCAAAAGATAAGAATCAGGTTTTCTTGTTTCACAAAAGTGAAGACTTGGAGGGACAGGTGTCAGGAACTTCAGTTTCTAACAGTGCTTTAGGACAGGGATCTTTAAAGGGCAAAGAGAAAAACCACAGAGGAGTCATCACTCACAGGGGAATGGACAGAACTTCTGCAGACCCTGGAACACAGAGGCCTCCACGAGGTGCAAAGCCCAGGTCTGGCAAAGCAGGGGGAAGGCAAGCAGGATGCTGACAGATTTTAATGCTGAAGTCAAATTTTATGCCTTTAGACCTGACCTGGCTGGGGAAGGCAAGTAGGATGCTGACAGATTTTAATGCTGAAGTCAAATTTTATGCCTTTAGACCTGACCTGGCTGGGGAAGGCAAGTAGGATGCTGACAGATTTTAATGCTGAAGTCAAATTTTATGCCTTTAGACCTGACCTGGCTGGGAATGGGTTTGACAGCATCTACCTAAATTTAAGGTCTTTTTGCTGAAGAGAATTTAGCAGGTTTAAAGTTCAACATATTTGAGGTGTTTTCATGGGTAATTTGAAGCAGGAAGAAAGGATGAGCTGGATTATGAATCTTCTTATATGCATTTACAGCATTTATAATTAACTCTAAGTCTATTTTTTTTTTATTTTTTTTTGCTACTGGGAAGCAGTCGTGCTGTAATCGTCTAATTAATAAATGGCTCAATAAATCACGAGATCTTTTGTCCATGGAGAAACTTACACATACTGTCAGAAATATTACACTCTAAAATGGGTTGTAGGCAACCAACCATATTTTTTCTTCTTCTTCGCCTTTTCTTTTTTCCTTTAATTTATATTTAATTTGGAAATGTTAAATGATTAAATTAGTCAGAGAAATTATCCAGCGAGGGCTGGATATGGTGCCTGTTATGATCTCTGTGAAAACTCTTATTGATACCAAAGAGCTTTGGTGATTCAAAGTCCAGCTGAACCAAAGCTGACAAGGGCCATCACATGCCACGTGTCTCTGGCCATTATTTCATTCACACGACATGTTTCTGGGGAAGAACCTGGTCCAACGTACGGAGCAGTGGGAAAAGTGCTGGAGATGTGGGCGTGGCTCCTCTCCCTGTGCTGCAGGCATCCAGCTCCACCTGGGCCTGCCTCCGCCTTCTTTTTCTCCTTGGCTTTTTCACCTGTTGCTCAGTTAAATCGAAATCTGCCTCAGACACGGGACTTCTCTTACTCTGTGCTTGCAACGCTCACATCACTGGAACGTGAAATCAAAGAGCCATAAAACTTGCCGTGGAGCAGCAGTGACTGACAGGGACCTGGACTTTGCCATTCATTAGCCAGGCTTCCCTCTTGTCACCCCCTCGAGTCCACTCCCTTCCTCCAGAGCCACATTAAAATGGACATTTGTAATTCTGTTTTTCTGGCCGTGAACACACGTAAACAAACACCTTTCGCTGTCCTCTCCGGTGGGAACTGGGGATCCTTATCTTCATTTTCTGAGCGGGGATGTGAAAGCAGAGACAGACAGGGTGAGACTGTTCAGTTAAAACATGTATCCCGTATTTATCACGGCAATGGCTGTGATGTGACAGCCTAGGGGTGTCTCAGTGCATGTGAAGTGGTGCAGCTTTTAGCAGCCGATGAGGAGGGTGCCCTTCTTGCAGCCTTTCCTTCTGCATTTCTGCTCTTGTGGCTCAAGACCTGTGGAACCACAGCATGATGCAAAACCCAGTGGTCTGGACCAGCTTAAAAAGATCATAACTGTGGTAAAGCCCCGAGAATGACAGAAAAAAAATCAGCTCCTTGGAGGAGATGCACTACAGGAGCTCATGTCTGGAGGGCTCTCGGCTTCACCTGGTGATAGTCACTGCCAGAGCAGATTTGATGAACCTCAAGCTCTCCCCACGTGTTGTTTCCTTATATTTTATCATCCACAGAAAGAGAAGTCTGTATTATGAACTGTGTAGACAGAGTACTCTGTATCCTGGCAGTGTCTGAGAGCTGCAGCTGACTGTGATTCCTGAGGGAAGGTGGTTACAGTGCCCGTGGAGATGTCAGGGTGCACAAGGCAGAACAAAATAACCCATTTTTGTTGTGTAAAATAAAAAGTCTCTCTGACAGTCTGCTATACCGAGGAAATGATAGTGCTGCACTAAAGACAGCCCCTAAATGTCAAGGGAGCATCAGTCATTCTCCTTATTTACAACAGTAGAAGACACAACCTCCTATATCTGTGTTGATAGGAAAAAAAAGGGGGATGTGCAACTGCTTTTGTTTGAGATCTTAATTATTCCAGCAATCTTTGAAATACAGCTCGTCAGCTGGATATAAACACTAACCTAACTGCAAGCATAGGTGTGAAAAGGGAAAAATTCCCATTATCAAAGTAATCTTCAGCTCTGAATACTACAGCTTCCCATCCCAGCAAATTTCTAACTGTTCCTCGTGACTGGTGCTGGCAATAGTTTAGGAAACTAAATGAGTTCCTAATGCAGGATGTAAGATATTCACTAAAGGCTAGGTAGAAGAACATTAATTTACCTTTTAAAACATATCAGGAGACAAATAAGGCAATGAATTCATTAGTATGCATGCATTGCTTCAGCTGGATCGGGTCAGACAAGCTCAGCTGTGCCTCCTAATGCCTGCACTGCAAAACACTGCTGATAGCATTAACATTTTAATAATAATAGTAACAATATTTACTGATAGGCAAAGGCAGGATGTGATTTACTGTAAGCAGAAATCTTGGGTTTTCTATCTAGCTTGCACACAGGTTCACACTGACTCTATGAATAATGCACTTAACTCCTTTTGCTGCCTATGGCCAGCAGCAAAACAGGTAAAACAACAACAATCTGTTTAAAAAATGGCCTAAAAACATCCTACAAACAACCCAGGGAGTCTTAACAAGTCAATACTGCAAACATCCTGCACTAACCAGGAAAGCAGCTGAAGAGAGGTGAAATAACAAAAGCAACAAACTGTTTTGTTTGGTATATATAAGAAGTAAATCAATTCTATTCTGCCCCAAATAAAAATGAGAACCCTTGCTATCAGTTATACACAATCCTCCCTTCTAAGCTTCAGCCTCTTCAGCTGAGATTCCTTTTTAGAGACCCTTACCTTGGTCACAGAGCAGTGACAAATCGCTGCTTCAAAAGCTGAATTATGCTCTGCTTTGGGCTCTCTAAATACGGGTGAGATCTTCCTTCACGTGCTGGCCCAGTGCAGTGTTAGTGCAAAAGATAAAACAACACCTGAGCACTCTTTGATCTGGGTATTGTCACGCAGAAGCTGTGTCCTGTGTCAGAAAAGCTGCTGTGGGAAGGGCTGGGTAGTAATTGCCTGAAGACACTTTAAAGTGAAGTTGCCTGCTGAGATTCAGCAAGAAAATGCAACAATATCTGCATATATTTATTCTGAAAAGCATAATCAGGAGAGGCAAGGAGTTTAAGAAGTGTGATCCCAGTCCACTGAGCCTAAGCACACAGAATATGAGCTTTCAAAGAATCTACTTCAAAGGTAAAATGAGAAGGTAGAGGCATCATTGTGAATCAGATAATACAGGGGAACCAGGGTTTAAGAACTGATTCATTAAGTGCATTTTTTTTGCAGTATTTCTGATATAGCAGCTCTCACAACGACCAGGACAGCTGCTGCAAGACAAGGATGGAGTTATCTCAATGGCTGGCTGCTCTCGAGCCTCTCCCTGATCCAGCAGCCCCTCTTACACATCATTAAGAGACAAGCTCCCCACAGGGACCACCACTGGTCTCATCAACATGGAGAGCAGCCCTCTTGCTCTGCTTCACTGAAGTCTAGAATATCCCCACGTAACCTCCCTCTCAAACACCACAGCCTTTTAAGGTGGCTCTGGGATTTTCATGACCAAAATAATACAGCCAGAGAGGGTCAAATCAAGGATTCCTGGTGTTCAGAGCAGCCTGGTGAAAGCACAGTCCAGTCCATTCAGCGCTGGTTCATCAGGGATTTATCATAAATGTTTGTGGGGTTCTCAGAGGGAGCCCTATAGATATGAGTTTTAATTGAAAAGGGATTGCAGGGGATATAAACCAGCCGAAATGTCAGGGCACTGTTGCTTCCCCTAAAGGTCACAATGAGCATGCTGAAACCACAAATCTGAAAATGATACCTCTGACAATGCTGTTCCAGCCAGCCGTGGTTATAGAGCAATGCTCATCTATTCCAGCCTGGAAACTGGCAGGGAAGGACGGGAAAACAGCCTCACAGAGGGCTGGGATCTGGATAGAGCTTTTTGGATGTGGCTGCAATAAAAGTTTTCTGATGCCTTCCAAAGGCACAACCCAAGTTATTACAACAGCATTAATTTACCATTAAGGCTTTGCTGGAATCAGAGGGGAAGATTTTGATTTTTAAAAACAGAGTCAAAGGAAGGCATGAGTGGAAAAAAAAAAAACCAACCAAAAAACGCATTCAGTCCTATTAAAGTCTGACCTAAAAAACCTTGCAGTAAAATATGCACTAAAAATTTATGTCAGGTTTCTATGGTTGTACGTGTATATGTATGTGATACAGAGCAAGCTCGACCTTGCTCCTACTGGCCTTACATGCCATGAAACTCAGAGCTCTTCCCAGTGGAAGGGCAAGGCCTGACTGAGGTCAGCAGAGAGCTGTGTAGGCTGTGCAGAGGAGCTGAACAGCTACCAGGTCATTGCCCTCTGCCTCAGCAAGACTTTAGCAGCACGGAGAAGGGAGATCGGAGCATCTCTTGGGATAGGGTGGTTCAGTGCATTCCCTTCTCCTACAACAGCCCACATTCCTAGAGGTCTGAGTTAACTTCATGAACCTGGTGGTACAGGCTTAACTCCAAAATAGATGTAGAAGTTACCAGTCCCAGGTCCTGACAAGGGCAGGCCCAGGGACCTCCATGAGAAGCCCTTCACAGTGTGAAGGGCCCTGTGCAACAGCAGGTCAAAGGATTTATGGGCTGAAACTTTAACAGAAAGTTTTCTTTGCTTTATACCAGGAGAAACTATCAGCCTCCCCATCCCAGAGAAGGGATTCAACTCTACAGAAGAACAACAAATGCTTGTCCTACGTGGAGACAAAGGGCCAGATTCAGACCCCACCCGTGCGGAACCAAAAAAGCCAGAGTAAAGCTGCAATGTCAATGAGTTGATTCCCATTTCAAGCAGTGTAGTGTAGCTGAGCCTCTGTATGAGTGAGGCTCTTGGTTTCTAAGGAGCCAGCTGTTATTTATGCAGTCTATTTACACGTTCTCTTGGCTCTTTACGCAGAGGAAACTTTTGAGAGTGCAAGCTCCCTCTCTTTATTTTCCCCTTAGGTGTACACACACATCCGTGAGCTACAGAAAGAGAAGGTAGGACAAAGATGTTTAAAAGAACCACGTGTAGGTATGTTTTAAAGACGAGAGATTTCAGTTTGTCAGTATGAAATTGTCAGAGAACATAAATTACTACTGTCTGTGCATTCCTCCCTCCTAGGAGGATTGTGCTAATTAAACAAGAAGAGATTATCAAACTTTGCCTACAGTTGATAAAATCCAACTACAAATTAAAATGCATGTTAAAACTAATCCATCACAAACTGAAAAATTAAGCTAGTGCATTTGCAATGTTTTCAGCATCCTTTGTCCTTCAGCTAGTGCCCAAATACTAGAATTTGGTTGAGTTTAATGTTTTCCACTTTTGTAGAGATTTAGAATTGTACGTTCCATACAGTTTCTAAATGCTCATCTTCTTTGCATGTTTAAGATTATGTCAGTAATTTGCATTCCCTTTTACAAATGGAATTGTAAAAGAAAAGGGAAAATGTAAGCAAGCTGGATTAAAATAAACATTTGCCTCCTTCCAATGCCAATAAGTTTTAAAAAGTTTCCTCTCGTTGTTGCATACCTCTGATGAGTCACAGCAGCAGAAATGCCAAAATGCCACCAAAGAAAGGCCTTTCCCTTTTTATTGTTGGAACAAGCAAGAACAAAAAGTTCTAGAAATCCAGAGGGAGACACATAATCCTGGGGTCCCAGCCTTGTTTGCACGTATGTGCCTGAGTCATTGTAGCTGTGATTAACCACATCAAAATGAGGGAGCTGGTCCAAAGTGGCACACCCAAACCCAGGCACTGCTGCAGTCAGAATTTAAAGCTTGAGGGTACTAAACCAAAGCACCCAGTCTTCAGATATCCATCTGATCCTTGATAGCTAAAGGGCACTTTCCTCCTGGAGCAAGTCCACTGCAGTCCAAAACAGTGAGTGTGACAATAGCTATGGGGTGAAGAAACAGATCTGAATAGAAAAGATTACTGAGAGGCCATGTAATCTGAAAGAAAAATTACGGCTCTCAGCCACAGCACCCGAGCTCTGTTCCTCGGTCTGCTGCCTGCTCGTAGCATAACCCTGGGACAAATCATGTTGTGTTTTTCCTTCTGTTCTTTTCCTGTTCTCATCACTTGACATTTCAGACCCATTTTGAGAAGGGTCTTTGTTTCACTCGAGCTTGGTGATACTGAATACTAATTGTAGTAGTGACCTTTAGGACCTACGATGATTCAAGTGATAATAGTATAGTGAAGAAAAATATAAAAGATATTCAGTGTCTTTCAACGTAACAATCTGGTACCTTTTAAAGAACCTTTAAATGTCTTACTGATTGCCAAAGTATTTATTATGTCAATTTTTGTTCTACCTTTGAAGGATATCACAACTCTGATGGAGTCAAAATTCTGAAAAGCAGAGGCTCCTCTACCTAAACAGAGGAGAGACAAAGCAAACTCCGTAAAACATCCAAGCCTGAGAGAAAAAAAAGGAGGATGTGGATGAAATATTTTTGCCTACAAGTCCCTGTTCTTCATTTGCCAAACGACATTTGAGTGCTGCTTTCATATCTGCCCACCTCTCATGTCCTTGACTGAACATGCACGCTGTGGTCACACCCTACCCAGCAGGTGAGAGACCAGCCTGAGAGGCGTCTTCATTCTGCAGTTCCTGATGTCCCCTCGCCTCTACCTTCAAGAGCTCAGACACTCCTACAGCTTCCTAAAAGCACCAGCAAACCCACTCATCCAACAAACCTGCCCTTGCCTGGAGAGTTTAGGCTGGGTTTAAGCTCCTCTTACACAGAAACCTTCATACATCACCACTGTTCATCCCAAGTCCCAGGGAAATGCCCCCTCAGCCGTGCAAAGGGAGCCAGCCTCTCCAGCCCCTCCGTGCTGGTGTGTGCTCACATGGACCCACAGTGACCCAGCACAGCCGAGAGCTGGATTGGCCCTGGTTGTGAGATGTCTTCTCTCGAACTCACATCTTCAGGTCGGCTGGTTTGTTAAGACTTCTGCAGCCTCTTGTGCCATGTCCCTGCAGGCACAAATTAGGATCCTGCTCTTCGGGGAAAAGAATAATTGCGGGTCTCTGGCTTTTCTCCAGTTTAAAGTGGAGTTAATTCTTCATAGTTCTAGGAACTGGAATAACAAATTCCACGTGTCCCTGCCATTGCTTTGACTTTGCACTGTGATTTGTGCTGGAGTAAGGTCCATTTAGACTAGAAAACACAACGGTAGTATTTATTTAACTGATTATGCTGCATTCTTGTCTTATGAATCACTCTCCACAGATGGTACTTATGCCATGTCCTACTTTCTCATTTGACAAACGACTGCTCTAAGACACTCTTATATTGGCTCTTGCACGAATGTAACTGCATTGAATGCAATGGATTTATTTTTTATTTATATTTGTGTCAGCAAAGCTGGACACGGGGCCTGTAAAAGTAAAGAAGTGCCCCCAATACCTGTACAATTCAATATGGCACATTCATTATTTATAAAATGATTGTTTCTGTTGCAGAACATTATTGATATTGTTATTTTGTGAGCTTTCCACGTGTACAACTGATACGTACAACTGTACATAGTCAATACTGCTTGAGATTATTAAGACTGGTAGAAGGTTTTTCAATCAATATATTCTCTCCCAAGAATATGCAACAGTGGGTGAATTGATTCTGTTTTCATAGAGGTGTAAATAAAAACAATTCTTAGAAGCAAAAGGAATGGTAAAAGCAGGAAATGAGAAGGCTGTGTGTGATGTAAAGATTAACATACATTTTAAATACAACTTGGTGGCACTTTGGAGACCATTTTGGGATTACGGTAATTTTATATGCAGTAAAAGGCAGCTTTCAAATATAGAGCCACAAATTACTTCTAGTGAGGAAAAAAAAGGAAAAAAGCTCTCTCTCTCTCTTCCCCCCCCCCTCCTTCCCACCAAAGGGTTTGTCAGCTTACTCTTGCAAATCCTTACTAAAGAGAGTCTGGTTACATGAACAGTACTGCCAGAAGTAGAAATCAGTGAGAACAAGCTGTCTAAAGACTCATGTATGAAAACCAGCCTACAAAGTTCAAGGAATAATTTCTTATTGCAGGAGCCCTTCCATTCTCTGAGGGAGAAAAGAAGGAGCAACTGCCCTGCAACCCAGGGAGAGATGAGAAGGGCTTTGGACCTACCGGGGGTTACCCTCGCAGGCTCTGTGTGATGAAAGGACTTTGCAAGGCTGCGAAAACCTGAAATCCAGTACATTCCTTTTTTTTCCCCCTTTTTTTTTTCTCCTCCACACCTTGGTGATTTCCTTCACTCTTCCTGCTCTGATTATGGTTTGTGGCTCCAGGACTGTTTTTTTGACAAAAGCAAGGTCTCCTAAATAAACCCCAAATAGATAACGAGTTCCTCTGTCCCAGCACATCTTGGGGGGAGAGGGAAACGTGGGCCCTGCTTGTGAGGCACTTAAATTTAATCAATCCATTTCCCTACCACTCACCTCCCTTGCCTAATCCACCCAGGGAGCATTTTTCCGCCCCATGGAACAAGAGTGGATTTAAACCCCATACGTGTTACGAGAATTTAAGGATGTCCTAGATCCCTCCCTGCAGCCACACTGTTCGGGGCACTTTTTGCAAGCTAATAGGTTTGGCTTTAGACAGCTTGGGAAAAGGAGGCTGTTAAGCAAAATAGAAAGCGTTGCACAAAATGGGGTGAGCAATTGAGTGGATTATACTTGTCATTTGATGGAGAATCATCCGTGCTGGGGGAGGGGCTGTTAAATACTTGTGCTGGACACTGAAAGGAATCGACAACCTCATGGCATTTTATACTGGTTATTTTTGGTGTCCTGGCCAAACCACAATTTGGGTAATTACATCCTGTCCACCTCTGCTGCTGTTATGCTTTCAATCAGATGCAATATTCTTCATATCCCGTCCAAAACAACTGTGTGCTGTAAAAATAGCTATTTCATTTCTGCACAGAAGTGACTGGTTTTCAGCTGTGGTTAGGGCTCCTTGCAGATGTAAAAAATAAATAAATAGGACTTCTGGATGGAAAAATTCAGTGCAGGCTGTGTTCTCTTTTCACATCAACCGTAATGCCTGATCTTCATGCATTAAGCCCAGACTTTATTAGCTATTTTCTACCAAGTGCCCAGAAATGCAGAATCACTCAGGACCTTTCCTGCTTGGCACTGAATCCACAGTGACAGTCCCAGCTGGGAAGAGTTTGCAGCCTGAATACCTAAGACAGTTCAGGTAAAACACAAGCCCATCTAAAGCAAAGAGACTTGGCCAAGGTCACCCACGTCTCTGTCTCTGTGGCAGGCTGGGGACCTCGCCTGCTGGTCAGATTCCTGACACTTTTGAACAAAGTCTCCCTTCAGGGTCGGTCTCTGTTCTGCTACTTTTCCCTCTCGTTCAGTTTATATCTTTATAAATTGAATTTGGTTTTGCTTTTTCACGACTTTCAATTCCCTCTCGCCTTCCTCAAACAAAAGCATGAAGTCACTGAAGTCTATTTTTTTACCTATTTGAGGCATTTTTAAAGTGCAGTTTGCTCAAGTTGATACACAGAGCTTTGACAACACTGCCATTTAAAGTTGGATTGCTCCGAGTCTCCTCCCAGCTCCTGTCTGCAACGAGCCCCCTTGCTAGGGGTTAAGGTTGAAGCTTGTTTAACAACAAACCAAAAAAGCCTTGGAATTACCTCTGGAGGCAGGATGCCATCTGGAATTTGCACTGCTTCTTGCTGTGAGCATGCCTGGTGGGATGGACTGGAGAGGGAGGCTCGAGTCCCTGTCCAAAAGCGTCTTCAGCACGAGGAAACAAACATCACGACCGAGTGGCAAAATGTCCCAGGGCTCCCAAAGATGATGTGATGTATATCCCTGCCTTGTCTCTTTTCCTTTTTCTCTCTCTTTTCCCTTCTCAGTGTGAATGGGTGGGTTAGAGCTGATGAGCTTCCCAGACTGATCTGAGAAGGGATTGTGAGGGTGGGGAGGACGGCGAGCACGCCGAGATGGTGCCTTACGGTGGGTGGGTGAGAAGGGGAGAAAAGGAAAATCCTTAAGAGCAAGATCCTGAAGATTTGACAAAGCTTCTGCAGAGCTCAGGGAGAGTTCTGCCTGGCTCAAGACTAAACAAGGAACTCAACATCTGACTCATTAAAAGTGGTAAAAATTTCAGATTGAGCTTCTGGCTCTGTTAAAGCCTTTTGCTATATGCCTCAGACACCAGCATTCAGGCCGGGATCAGATATGGCAACAAAGCACAAGCTTCAGTTTTAGGCCTGACAATAGGTTTCAAAATTATTATTATTATCATCATCATCACCATCACCAAATAATTATTGTAATTATTATCATTGTTAAAATTGTTATTATTATATATCAGTGGAAATAGTCACACAATTGAATTTAAATATATGTTAATACCTTGCTGAATCAGAGCATGTAAAAATAAAGAAGAGAAAGCTGATGGACAGTCAGGATTAACAATTTAACACTGAACTGTTTCTAGTCAGCAAATGGGAGAGCACAGCTTGTTGTAACTGCTCCAGATGGGAACACTACTGGGTTAGAGGGAAGGTGTTACAGGCTTGAGGACCTGTCCCAGAAACTGTCCCAAGATCATTTTTTGATACAGATGCATTTCAAAAACCCACAGAAGATCCCTAGGCAAGCAGAGAGGCAATATTGCCACTCTAAAACCTGCTGGCTGCAGCACAGCCGTAGACCAGCCCTAACTCTGCTATAACCACACTGCAATGACTGGTGTTCAATATAAATTGTCATCTCCCTTCTCCAGCAGCTATTACTATTTCTGTGCATGAAAAGTAAGTGGATGTTTTATTTCATCTGCTACTCGTGCATGTGAAATGCTCTTATAGGTGCCATACTCCCAGCCTGGGGAGTAATGGTAAAACACAACTTGCATTCTTAAGCCTGGTCTATATTTGAATTTTTGTTAGCCCAGCTCTGACACATAGGAGCGTGAAAAAAAGATTAAAGAAAAAAAAATCACACCCTCCAGCTAATGTAATAGCAATGTACAAAAATCCTTGCATATCTTTTGCCAAATTCACTTTGAAATCTGGTTTAATTTATCAGTAAAGGACTTTTTTTTTTTTTTGTACAATCTATTTCTGGCTAAGGAAGATCGCTAGGTTGGTGCTGGCTCTGTCAATATGGATCAGAAGACAAGCTTAAATTCTGAAGTAGTCAGCAGCTCTCAGAGCTTTTGGACACAGCATCTGCTCAATGCCAGACTGGTTTTCACCTGCACTGAGCCTGCAAAGGGCAACATCACACAGCAACTCTGCCACCGAAGTGAGACGGGGACCCAGCACTCCAGCACATCTCTGTTTTCTTGCTGGAGAGACACAGATGGGAGCAGGGGGTTTGGTTCCTATTCACCCAGTTGCCACAGTGGGATGAAATGGATCCTGTGTGGACACATCCAGCCTTTTGTATTTCCAGTTTCTCTCCTGAGCTGCTTACCTGTTTGCTGATGGGCATAACAGTAACTCGTGAGCCACTCCTTGCTTTGCTACCTTGATATTGCTTTCCCAAAAATTCCAACTTGCCTGCCCTGGCTGCATCCCAGCTGCAGATCCCAAAATAGTGGTTTGTAGCATTTATATATATAGACTTCTGAATACAACCTGACCTGAGCACACATGGAGGTGGTGTGGCCTGGGTTCTGCCTGCACTCCTGTTGTGGCTTATTGGGCTGTCCCTGCCTTGGGAAAAATTCAAGTTGCTCCATCTGGGCTGTGCAGGGAAAAGCATCTTGTCATCCTCTGTGTCACAGTCCCCGGAGCAACCTGGCACTGCTGCTGGGGGAGTGCTGGCAAACACTGAGTCCAAAAACAATGCAACTGGAAAAATTAGCATGGTCACCAGGCAGGAGAACATCCCCACGTGTTTTCTTCAGAAAGGCCACAGTTTCTTTAGCACCAGACACGGTTTGTAAGCAGAACAGAGCTGCTCACTGCTGCCTGACTCCAGCTGCAGAGGCTTTGGCTGAGCACAGAGGTTCAGCAAGGACACGTTCATCTGCACTTAGCAGGAAAAGGGCTTTCCAGAGCACACAGTCGATTCACTGGTACACTGCTGTGCTGCTAAAGTTTGTGCTTTCTGGGTAAAACTTCTAAAAATAACCTCCTCTTTAATATTACGCTCAGAGCATGGATATTGCTCTTGGCATTTTGTTCTCTGTGCTACAGCTGGGAGAATACGACCAAGAATAAGTTTCCCACGGCCTGTTCTCCCAATTCGCTTTACACACAACACAGCAGTGACACCAGAACACTCTAAACCAAGAGGCAGGGAAGAATTTAAGTTCTGCAGCTCTTTTTCTCCTAACTGATTCTCTTGGGCTTAGATATTACACTTCATGTGGTACCACATGTGAGACAGACTCTTCTTAAAGAGGATGATAACAGCCACAATATCCCTTGTGAAGGAGAAGGGGGAGGTTGCAATAAAAGGTGCTTCTAGTTGTATGTGACAGATAGAAGCTGAGCTAGATTTAGGGTTTGCCTTGAGTTCTTGTCTCAGGCTGGACTGCCATGTGATCATCAGTGCCAGTAAGTCTCAGATACAGAGACAGTATTTCGATTGGGACAACACAGGAAAAACTGGAAGAATCTGCCCTTATTTTAAAAAATTGCAGCTCTCCAAGGTCACACAATTGAAATCTTGGATACAAAATATCCAGCAGAAGTCATCAATGATGGATGAATCTCCGTAGGTGGAGATGGATGAGCTGTAGTTATCCTTCCTTATGAGAAGGGAAGCAAACACTTTCAGCCACTCATTTATTGCAGGATGGACCGTGGAGCTGGTCTACCCTTGCAGTTTAACAGTTCCCAATGTTCATCCACTTCCACCCACTGCAGACACTCCTTCCCAGAGGTGGGTCCTGCAGTGCAGCAGTTGGGTGGCCGGGGGTGATACGAGCAGAAGCAAGGCTGGAGGGGGGAAGAACTAATGCCAACCTCCACCTCACACAGAAAAAGAAACAGAAAGAAACTCGCTTTTTCCATATTTTCACTTCACTGCAGTTCAATTGTCCAGAGGGGAAACCTCCCGATCTTTCTTTCTCTGGACCAATTATCTTAATAAATAAATTTGCCGGCACAGGTTCATAAAACAAATAAAACAATTTGTTTAGTGAATGGAGAAAATCACAGTCAAAGTAAGGAAACAACAACAAGAGAGCCACACATGGGCAACACAAACATTATCAGGGAGAAAATGATCAAACAAGGTTCCCGAGGGATTTTAAATGCCATGATCTGCTTTGAATGCACACGTTTTCACCAATAAAATGCTTACACATTCCTTTTTCACAGCATGAAGAAGCCAAAGGTCTAGTTAAATTTCTACTCAAATAGGAATTTTAAAGATAAAAACCTACCCCTATTAAATACCCACATAAATACACTTACATGCTTGCACACACTGAACAGTCTCCAGCTTTTCTGGAGTTTTCCATTATTTTTAGGATAAAAAACCCACTAATTGAAAACTTGACTTATAACTAGACTTTGATGAATTTCGGTCCCCTCACCACTAAAAACATGACTTCAAATCAGACAAATCTATCTCTGCAAATAGTTTCTAGCTTTTTATATGTAAAAAGAGTCGAGCTTATTTGAACTACTGTCTTTCACAATGCATTTCATTTAAAGATGCTTTTAAGATCTTGAAAATTTTTTTCCTTGTGGTTAAGGGAATAATTCTTCTGGGTTTGTTGCCTTTTTTTTTTTTTTTTTTTTTTTCCTCTGTGAGCTGAAATGATTTTTTTTAACCTTTTTGCTCACAAAGCAAAACAAATACCATAATTTCGCTTGGCCTATTTAAGAATACACGACTGCCAGAAAATCGATAAGAAATGGGTTTTTATTTTATTAATGATGTGTCATCTTTAAGATCACTTCTAGCAAGATACCAGATATTCCTCCCTGCCAAGTTTCCTTTCTACCCTTTCTCTCCGGCATGTAAATAAGGAAACTGGCTTTTCCCACTGCTCTGATGAATTATTCCTCTGTCCTACCCAATGTGTCATCTCACACAGGATGGTACCAGGAAGGACTTTAATTTCAGGTGTCAAATTTGTTACTATTAGTGGTGTTTGCTGGTAGACTGTGATGCACAACAGACAATTACCTTCAAGAGGAAGAACACAAAGGCAAAACTCGAGCTCTATGACATCCAGGTTTCAGTGTAGTCAACAATAAAATTAGATTTTCCACTTTGGCAAACCCCTTCAGTCCTGCCTGATTTACTGGAAATGTTTGGGGGGGGAGGGGGGAGATGTGTGTCACACAGAAGTGGCACAGACATTGATGCCATCACCTCACCAAGAGGGGTTTTTTGGGATACCACTCATGAAGCAGGATGGACGAGGGTAAGAAGGCAGTATAAACTCCAGCTAGTTAGGATTTATTTTCTGTATTACATATTTCAAACCCAAGACACCACACAAGGAATTTGCAGAGGACTGATTTGCTACACCTTGCCACAGGACAGGGCAAAGCCAAACCCTCTCCAGAGCATCCTCTGCTCCCCTGGCTTTGGCCAGTCACTAAAACCAGCAACATTGTTCTGTGTTACTGCTGCACATTTTTACATCAGGCCATTCATTTCAAGCCCCCAGAAATCAAGGAAATTGCAACTTGCCTTGCTCTAGATCTGCCACCCTATGACTGTGAGCCAAGGAGGCTCAGGAAGTCTTTCCTGGTGAGAAAGACATCCCCTCCCCTTCTGCCTGGCATTTCCTTGCAGAGAGAACTGCAGAGCTGAAGGCAGAGGGAGCCTTTGCTACAACAATTAATTAAGTTTGAGTGATTCCCCTTTTTTTGGTGCTGTCAGAAATGAAACAACCACTGGTCTGTCCTGGCTGTGCAGACTGGTGTGAATCGCAGTCACACTGGGAGTAGGGTAACCCTGGGCATCTGCACACTTGGCTCTGCACAGCTTGGTCATCATAAAACAGGGTAAGGAGCGCTGGGAGCAGTGGGATAGACAGAGAAACAGTCACTGAGAAACTGTCAGTCCTGATGAAGTTACACTGTATGCACAAGTTGGAGAAGGTCTATTTACCTTCATGCATGTGGGAAGGACCTGAACTGACAGTCCTGACATTGCCTGTTTATCCAGAGCAGGTCAAGGGAGGGCAGTGGGGTTTTCCTGCTTTGAGTATTTAAAGAAACAACAGGAATGGCTTCTTTTGGTGGGAAAAAACCCCAAACCACAAACAGAAAACCAACCATGCAACCAACCAAACCAGAAAAATTTTGTACAAGTATTGCTGGAGGTTCAAAGGTGTTAGCCCAGAGCTGAGCACTTGGAGGAGGCAGGAAATGTGCTGGCTCCACTGCTGACAGCTGGCAGGTCCAGCTGCGCCTGCAGGATGACAAGGGGGAACCCCAGTGGGGACTGGGCCAGGTTATCCCTGCCTAGAGGCTTCTGTGGAAACCACCACTCATCCTCAGCTTTACCCACAGGCTAACTTTGTCAGAGCAGCTGAAGTGGTGAGGGACAGAAGTGGAGAAATAGAAAACACTAAATGCCAATCCATGGTGCCACTGACTGTGGGTGGCACCACTCCACACCTCACCAGCTGCTCAGTTCAGACCCCAGCACAATCATGTGTCTGCTTTTTGGCTTAGGTTAAGGGTACAACCAACCCAGCACACACCCATTGCAGGTTCCTCATTACCGAGGCATTAAACACTTGAGTTGTCTTTAAGTATAATTTACAAGACACACACATCGCATGGGCACTGATGGCAAACTTCCATGTGTGTTTTAAAGCCAGACTAAGTGCTTGGAACAACTTTTTCCCATGGTAAAATACTTGGTCCATTGATAATCCACGAGTGTACATCAAACATAGCAACTGTTTAAAAAATAATAAAACCGAAAAATAACTCTATCTAAAAAAAGCCACAACCCTTACAAAATATTTTCAATGACACTTATTAAAAATGAAAGGATGCTTCTAATTATATCTGCCTTTATACTTTCTTGAGGCTCAAATATAGCAAAACCAGCCAAAGCCTAAACAACAGAACAATTTTTGCTTTCAGATGAGTGGAAACCCTTATGTTCTCCGAAATGATTTTGATCAATCTTTTTGGTGTAAAAATGTATGCATTTTGCCTGTGTAGCATGAGCCCTCCCTTCACAGTTTTAGTCTCCTTCCCATTTTCCGGGTGAACCTCCACATCAAAATAAGAAAAAACAAAAACCCCAATCGATTCTCCAGTTTTTTTACACTTCTCTAACAAGGACCAGTCTCACCTGATGAAATACCTACAGAGCGTAACTGTAAATTTTGCAGCGTACCACACACCCTTGCTCGATTGAGTAACAGCCACGAGCTCTTGGAAATCAATCTATATTTATCAGGTAACCAAACCATTCCGAACAAGGAGCGGGACACGTTCTCTGGGATCCCTGTGTGTGTGTGCTGGAGACATTCTGACCACAAACGGAGCTGATTGTTGATATAATTATGTTGCAATCACACCAGAGGAGAGTATCCAGTAAATCAAATCCAACTGTCCTCCCACTCGCAGTGAAGAGACTAAAACCTGTCAAATCAGGGAAGGAGGAACAGGTGGCCTCATTTGCAAAAAAAAAGGGCTGTTCCTCGCACGGCCGAGTGCTGTACATCAATACTCACATTTATTAAACACAAGAATGTCACTGCTTTGTGGGCAGCACATTAAAGATGCTTCTGCTGCACGCACCGATATAAAATCTGACACACAGGTCTCTTCATACACCGAGCAAATAACCTGGGACTTACTAAGTGCTGCCATAAGTTTTCACCTTTTTAAATGTTTTTAATGGTTGCTGACAGCAGTGTGCAGCCTCTGTGGCAGCTCTGCCCAGCCTGTGTTCCTTCAGCTGCAACAGCTTGGAGGAGCCTCCTGCTACGCTGACGTGGGGCATCCTCTCTTCCCATCATGGGGAATGCCTCCCATTTTTGGAGACTGCTGCCTGCCTGGGGTTATCACATCCTGGAGCTCAAGAAATCCTTGGTGTCCCACCCAAGTGGTAATTGCTGCCTCTCCAGAATTCAGAAATGGCATCAAGTTAACAGAGGGTGGGTTTAGATTAAATATTACAAAGAAATGCTTCCCTGGGAGGGTGGGGAGGCCCTGGCACAGGTTGCCCAGAGCAGCTGTGGCTGTCCCATCCCTGGAAGTGTCCAAGGACGGTTTGGGTGGGGCTTGGAGCCACCTGGTCTAGTGGAAGGTGTCCCTGCCCATGGCAGGGTTTTGGAAGTAGGTGAGCTTTAGGGTCCCTTCCAATCCAAACCTTTCTATGATTCTATGAAACTTTGAATACTGACAGCAGAGGTTTCCTTCCTCCTCTCTGACCTTCTGACATGGTGGGCACCAGTGGCCAGTGTGGGAACAGGTAAAAATACCAGACTTCTCTGAGCAGGAGAAAAGTTAAAGGATATATTTTTGTCCAGTGCTGTAGCTCACTCTCCAGGTGGACAGACCTGGAAGGGCACTGTGTGGACTGACCATGGTTCGCTGTTTACCCATGGTCATACCACAGCCACCACCCAAGGAAAGACAGAGAGACCAGCCAGGGTCACAAAACAAATGGCACTAAGAAAACTCAAATCTCATGGAAGTTGCCTTACATAGTTACCTTACATTGGAAGGAACTGGCACAGGCAGATAAGGCTCGTGTCAATCAACCCGTTTTGGCAGCAGGTACAGGAAGATCCTGCCGTGAATTGGGATGTAACAGCTGCATTCACCTGCTCACACAAGACTGATCTCTGAGCTGTGGATGTTGTAATGACCAGACTATGAATCTTCAAACTCAAGGTTAATTCCCATTTTCAGTAATGGATGGGAAAAGCTGAAAATCCATCAAAGCTACAAATAGGAGGAAAATGCCTCTGAAAGCAAATGTCTTGAGAAAGCACCAGGTATTTAATGAAAGGCAGGTACAGCAAATGCTGTGAGCTCTTGAGATTCAAGTATGTCCTCTTTCCAGAGGCACCCAAAGGAAAAGATGAAAAACAGCTGGATGTGTTAGAAGGAAGGTTTTGCCAGCTACCCTCTAACAGAAGCTTCTCAAGGGCTCCAGTCTCAGGGACACCTTTTATAATACCCCTTATTATCTAAAGGGAGAAAACATACAGGATTTAAAAGTACAGAACATACAAGGCTGTCTGAGATAGACAGGAATTGTAGTTATGAGCCAAGATAATAAGAAAGAATGGTGATCTGTGGAGTCATTAAGTCCTTATTTTCCTAATTACAGATGATCTTGCCGCACAATTCCTTTCACAAGCATAAAACAGCCATGTTCAAGTGTTGGTACTGAGGTTGCCACCCCAGAGATCTATAGAAACATGACAAATCTGGTGTGTATGCTCAGCCCTTATTCCCAGGAATTAAAGAATACTTCTAAAGGTAAAAAACTCCAGGAGAAAATGCTCTATAAAGAGGTTTAAGGATCCATCTGAAGGAGAAAGAAAGCATTTGCCTTAACAATGATTCCCTTTCAATTGCTTTGTGTAATTTCAATGGACACAAAGTGATTTGGGAGGGAGACAATTTGCAAAGTCCTCTTGCTTGGTAGCACTGTATGCTTTACAATGTAACCTGTAAACTGCTTCTCATAATATCCTGTGATGGTTTCCTGCTCTCAGTAGCACAGAGGACAGTTGCCTACCTAAATCCCACACGAGATAGGTGACCCCTTTATGATCCAGCCCACACAGTAGATGAGAGTGATCCTGCTTCGCTCATAAAACCAGTCATTCCTCCCTAATAGTCTACAATTTGCAGCCATCATAAACCCCACCCTAACCATATTTAGCAGGCAGGGGTGTATTTCTGAGCTTGAAGGTTAAAGGCCTGCACAGGTCCATCCCCATGGCTGGACCGCTAACACAAGTCAGTAAGTCACAGCAAGCTACCACCAAACAGCTCTGAAAAATAAGAAGGCCTGCTACAGGAGCAAAGGACCTCCTGGAAGCTGCAGAGTTATGTGCCACTGGGCTGCACAGCACTGGGAGATGTTGACAAACTTTGCAGCCAATACACCCAGGAGTACCAGTGGGAACATTTTCTCTCCACAATAGCCACTGAAGTTTTTAACACAGAATATAATATTTTCAGCCCACTCAGTGTCTTGCCACCCTCCTCTCCAAAGCAAGCCATACTGATGACATCTTCCTTATCATCAATAAAAATGATGTACAGCAGACTGTGGAGTTATTCAACAAGCAATTTCCAAAGATCACCTTTACTACAGCGTATAAAACAGATCTAGGACTCCCTTTCCAGGATGTCAGAATTTTATGAAGCATCAACTCTACACTTGCAGCTCCCCGTTATGAGAACGGTGCTTCTCGCAGATATACAGTGTTTTGCTTGCCTCAGCACATCCCCATGACCGTGCAAAAAGGTTGCCTGTGATGAGGATCATTATTAAAAGCATCAAGGAGGTGATGCAAGAGATGGAAAACCATTTGCAAAACACACTTAGGAAGAGCTGAGCAGATGTCGCTGTCTACCCGCTCAGCTTGCCTGGGCCTAGAGACCACCCTCTATGCCAATGGCCCCACCAAGCTCCATGAACACAGATAAGCTCTGCTACTGATGCGCTTTTTTCCCTAATTAATGTTGCTAGAACTGAAAAAGATGGCCCCAGGAATTGATTATGTAAATCCCTCAGACGGATAGAAGTTTCTTTCCCACTAAAGTGAGCATCACGGATGATTATTCCTGCCATCCCTGCAGCAGTGAGGGCAAGCTAAGAGCTAAGCACGTGCTTAGAGCTAAGCACAGACTGTTGCAGGAATTTCTGAATCGAGGACTGAATCTCTTCTTGAGACTGCAGCGCTGATTTCTGACTGTAGAGATTAGTCATGAAGAGTCAAGAGGCAGGCCAGAAACACATCTGTTACTCTGTTGGTCTGAAGAAGAAATATTTTTCCCACCTCGGTATTTCACACCCGTCTTTACTTTTTCCTATCAGCACCTCCTCTCCCATAGCTATGTTTTCAAATCCAGGGACATCACCATTATTCAGGAACAGGCCCTCGAGCAAAGATGAAATAAAAGTAAAATTACCAGCACATCACTGCCCAAGGACACTGAATCCTACTCTAACTGTAACAAACAGCTGTCTTTCAGTGATTTCTGTATCCTGCAATTTGCAACACATTAGGAAAAAGTAAATTTTAGAAAATCAGCCCAAAAGAGTCAAAATTAGATTAAAGAATAGGGTACTATAACTGTTATCTTCTGCATTTCAGAGGGCAGGTAGTAGAATTTACTGCATGGAAGAAAAGGTGAATGGATTTGCATTTAAGTTTCATCACTTTTAAGGTCCCCAGTATCCAAACCTCCCTTTAAAAGAGCCCTAGTGGACAATAAACTCTTTTAGAAAATATACAGGAAAGCAGCAGTGCCCAATAAACAGACATAAAATTAGACTGCTGTAATGTTTCAGCTGTTCACTTCCTTTGATACAGGCAGCTGGCAGCAAGACATTTGAAAAGATAGAAGAACAAGTAACTTCTAATGGATAAATACATATTTTTTTCCTACCGTATGTGTTTTAAACATACATAAATGCACACCCTCACACACGTGTACTAACAGGATAAACTCACAGGGCAAACGGCAGTGAATAGTCACCAATATAGACAGTGAGCTACCATTAAGCATTTAAAATAATTACAGCTTTTAAACCACGGAAACAAGAATTCAAAGAGGATATTTTGGGCACATTTTCCCCTAGAATGAAAATTTCTCAGCCATTTCCCCCTGAGTGAAATCAGAATTCACCAGTGATGCCATTATACCGTGAAAGCAAAAGCTTTCTGCTGGAGATTTGCGACAATGGTGTCGCCAAACCGACCCCCCACAAATGACCCAAGAAAGTTATTTCTGATAATATCTCAGTAAAAAAAATAGATTTTTTTTTTTGTTAATTTCTTATTCATCAGTGGATGCCTTTCCGCATCCTACTTTTATGTGAAGCCTGGGGAAGACATTCTCCTTTATATACAGACAGTACTGACTTGCAGGAGGGGAGATGGCAGCTACCCCCTCTCTCTGCACACTCCATTTCTTATGCAGATCTGTGCTTCCAGGTCTGTCCCCATAAAACTTCACTCTCTCAAAGGGAAACAATTGGATGTACAGCTCTTCACAATGACCCTCTCAATAAGATACTCGCACAGGAATCAAAGGATGTTCATTCTCCACAAAAGCCAGTTTCCATTGTAAGCCTTTTCATTCAACAGACTGAGATGACCTGTCTTTATGCAAAGTAGCCCTCAACCTGTGAATTGCTAAAGAATTAAAAAAAAAACCTCCAAAAAATAATTTGAAAAAGAAATCATTGAGTTATTTGCATTAAAAAAAACCACAAACAGTATTCACCATAAGAAACCAAGAAGCCATTGTGCTTTATGCAGTAGATCTTTGGCCTTGCTTTCCTCCTCCTCCTCCTCCTTCCTTCAGCTCAAGAGCCCCGGGAGGTCTGTGCAGCCTGGACCACCCCATCCCCATCATCACCATCATCATCACAGGATGCTCTAAGATGGGTGAGTTTTTGCACGGTCCCGGGGAGCCCATGCCCTCCAGGTCCTCCTGCAGAAGCAGGGGAAGGCTTTTTGTCGGCAGTTATTCAGCTCTGATGTGCTCTACTTTCCTTCTGGATGTCGTGTTTTTATTGTCATGAGTGTTTGCAGCATCTTTCCGCTGTGCAACAACTGGTTGGGAGAAATATCAGTGTTATCAGGCACCACGTGTATCAGTCCCTGCCTGTACCTGGGTACAAACCCATTCCAGAGCAACCAAAATAGACAATATTTTCTAGAAGAAAAAAACCAAAAACATTATCTATATTTGGCTTTAAGATGGGTCAAATGGTTTTGTGGTTCTTTTGGCACCAGGACATACACAGTAGGAAAAGCCCTACTTTCTCCTGAATATGGTTTCTTCCCCCTCTGAAACGCTGAATATATTTTTATCTGATTTATAACATAAAGGTACAAGCCCTTAAAAATATTTCCTCATTTACAGCTTGTGTTCAGCTCTCATTTTTGCATTTGAGCAATGAAAATAAAAGTAATTTCCACTTTTAACAGGAACGGGTGTATATCCAGCAGGATGGGAAGGCACTGACCAACAGGTGCTGCTGCCCCACTGCAGGAAGAGTTTATTCTGGTTCTTCAATTAGCAATCCTTGCCTGGACACTTCCCACTTCATGGAGATGCTGTGAGGCTGTAAAGGACCTCAGAGGCTTTGAACAGTGGTGACTAGTGAATTAACTAGTCCCAATTAACAGATATGTAACACCATAATGAAATTCCATATTGAATTTCCTCCTTCTGAGATGATATTTGCCTCACTAGATTTTAATGGTAAGGACAAGCCTAAGGCATGAAGAGAATACCCACAACCACACAAAGTATCTGCGACTCATGTTATGCTAAAAAACAATAAGTTATAAGAGCAACTAAACTAAAAAAAAAAATGCTCTGCAAAGCTTTTGAACCTTTGTCCATCGATTTTTATATGAAAAACTGTTCTCCTTGCAATGTTTGATATCTTAGAGCTTTGTATTGACGGGAGCTGTGGTTCAGGAGAGTGAGACACTGAGGGGACCTCCCTGCCTTGGAGGTTCTGATGATGCTCTGAGAGACCAGGCAGGTCCCCGGAGGGTCAGAGGGGGCTGCCCATGGGTGACCCCCAGCTCCAGGAAGAGGAGGCTGGAGGACCTTGCAGGTAGATTTGGGAGGAAACCAGGACACCAGAGGCTCTTTCACATGCTTGGAAATGTGCAGGGCAGCATTGCTGCTTCCCAAGGAACGTGCAAGGCTCTGTACTCGCGTGCTGCTGTAATTATTACTGCTCTCTTAATCACGTTATGCAAATGGGCTGAGAGGGAAGGAGGGAGAGGAGGCAGACAGAATAACTGAGGAGTAAAGGGTAATACTTTTGGGTGGTTACGACTTTGCTCCCTGATTAAAATTCCTGGAATTCTCAATTGTTTCTTATCAAAAGGCTTAAGAAGGAAGATTTTTCTTTTAATAAAAATAAACGAAGAAAAATGGATCTCTCATTTCCAAGGGGTACAATGGAGATCACCTTGTAGTCTGGCAGCAGAATTGATATGATTTGCATTACCAAGGATGACTAAATGGAGTGTTAAATTATCTCAAAAAAAAGGAAGATGTAAATTGATATTCATGACATCAACAAGGTTAGAAAGAAAAAAAAAAAAAAAGAGAGTGAGTCTTTACTTGTCTTCTTGTACTACACAAGCATTAATCTTATATTCCGTGGGCACTACACTACTCCAAAAGGCATCTTCTGCTTTTGTGTGACACCTCTAGGAAATGATTTGCAATTATATGCACCAGCACTGAAATGTGATGCTGCAGCAATCAGCGTCGGCTATAAAAACACTAATTATTTCTGATAAAGTCATTCTATGGGTGCATTCTAAACACACACACAAAAAGTTTAGCAAGCTGTAAATTTGATTTTGGAATAAATGCACTGCATTTTAAAGTTTTCTGGTAGGAAAGAGGTAGGGGATGACATGGGGAAGCTGCCTTTTGTACATTAGCACTGGAACGTCTCAAAAATATTTTGGAGCAATATTAAGACTGTTTTATTGCTTTTAAAATGTTTCACTGACTGTTCATGTAGATTTCATCATCGTTCATGTATTTGTCTATACACACATGTACATACATGGAACGTTACAGGAATATACGGTGGAGTTCCACAAGATATGTGCAACTCCATGAGTATAAATCCCAATTTGGCTCCCACATGGGTATTATAGCTTGGTTTGGCCCTAGGTTAATGCTATTTCCTAACATGGAGCATGGAGAGCGGGGCTCATGTGCACCAATCTTGCCACTACTCACAAATTTACTTGAGATGACACTTTAAAAGACTCGTGAGTTTAAACAAAAATAAGAGATTATTACATGTAAGTAATTGCTCAGCTTTTGAGGTTTTATTTTGAGCCTTGTCATGGCTGAAGCTTTTCTATGAAGTCTTTGCTCTTGGAGTCAAGGGATTATAGCTTAATTTTGCCCATTTATGATTTTATGACGGTAGAAATACACAGTTTTCAGTAGTCCAGAGAAAACTGTTTAGTGCTCTATTAATTTAAAAATACTAGGTTTAAATAGTTTCCAAATTCTTAGGACTTATAATAAGGTGTAACATAGAAGGCAATGCTAGATAACCCTCAAAGACTGCAAGGAACAGAAACCTATTGTGGTATTTAGACACCAGTTCCTACCAAAAGAGTTATTTATTGCCATAGTGCTGGCACTTAATGCTTGAAAAATCATCATGCGCGTGTCAATCACCTTCTAGACCAAGGCGTGGTGGTGACACAACGTTGCCACCACAGCTCTAGTCCTCTGTGGCCTGGACACAGTAGTGCTTTCACCTGGAGCACATGAATCCCTTCTCTACAGCACAGACAGTCCCTGTGTCAAGTACATCCGTGGTCTGTGCTCTGCCTCTTCTCTCGCCTTTCAGGATCTGTGAAATATTTTTCCCTAGCTGCAATTTTCACATTTCCCCATAGGTCTTCGATTTTATCAGCTTTCTGGTGACAGCACACACACCTCTGACAATTTTTGAGCTATTTTCCTCTTCACTGTCCACTACTGAGAAAAATTAGGAAAGAACATCAGAATGAGGAAAGGATACCAGCATTTGGTTAATATCAAAGGCAGGCGAGAGGAGGAGTGGAGTGTAATGGAATGTAACCCTGAAGCGTCAAGTAAGATTGTCTAGTTCTTTATATTCTTTATTAAAAGAAGTTGCAAATATTTTCTTTAGAGTTAAATACAAATCTTTGAGTACTTGAGGATGGTAATACTGGCTCGTAGTCAGACCCTTCCTCACACCCAGAGTTGCTGTGTCTCCATTGAAATACGTTAAACCCGTTAAATTGGTTGCTCACCTCACTGCCAAGACATTGAGTTATAAGAGCTGACTGAAAAATGGTTTTTTAATTCAGAATATCAGCAAAAAGCCTTCACCTCTTTATCCTCCAGTATTTCCCTATAGGTGTTTATTATTACACTTTATGTAGATGCTAACTTTAGATTTGCAGATATGCATATATGAATAAAATATTTTGTAGATGAGATCATAGATCAGGGCTAACAAATGCAGTAGCAATTTTTTCCTTTGTAGTAACACAATGACCTTCTTTGCATTGCAGATTTCACTATATTTGGGTTGGAGTTAGGATATGAAATATGTAATATCAAATAAGGATCTATAATAAACAGAAGTAGATATCTGAGGAACGAGACATCTGAAATTCCCCTTGACTTGGATTTAACAATTTTTGATGTTTCAGTGTCATGCTGCCCTAGCTTGGCTCCTAGTGAACCCCGGAATTCACCTGCTGGTGTCCTCAGATGACCTCAACACGATGGATTTGATGGAAGCACTATCCGACTAGCTTTACACCCTCATCTCGTGTCTGGAAGAGCATCATTTTCTGCAGAGCCCTTTCATACTGGTGGGCATTGGTGACAATCAGCTCCAGAAAGTTCCCAGCAAAACAGTGTGGTTTGCAGGGAGATGTAAAATGCTGTATTTAGCAACGTGTCCATTAGTGGACCCAGATGAAAGCTAAATTAAACACCTGCATTCAGATGCTTCTAAACAGTGTTTCCTGCTGTAGTGACAAGTCATACCTAGTTATTTTCCATGAAGGATGTTATCTCTTTAGAGGAAATCTGTCAGAGACAGATCAGTCCAATATTCTCCATCTGAGAACATGGAGATACCAATCAAGTGCTCTGTGCAGACTTGGGATTGTCCTTGCACATTCCTGCCCCCAAATGTCACCACTTCATAAAAGAAACCGTGCCTCTACTGTCCTCTTAAACCCCTATCATGAGAGAATAACAGGAGGGATTTAGAGAAGTGCAAACACTCAGATAGATGCAAGAAAAAGCAAAATTATTGCGGAGCATCTGGGATGAGAAATGTTTGCTATCAGCCAAAATACATTTTAACTTATATATTCCACAAATAAATACCCAATTAATTTCTACGGAATAACTGAAACCAGAAAAGGAAGAGTCCCCTCAGACAGTGCTACATTCTAATCTCATGTGCTGTGTTCACTGTGTTTTAAAACCTAGCACTTCTTTTTGATGAATAGTCCTTGGCTGCCCTTCATCCTGGCAGAGGACTTTGAATTTCAACCTTTCTTTCACATAGTGGTTTTTCTCTCCAGATGTTCCCCCTTTAGACATTCCTGATCCACGTTTAGCCCCTCAGGTTTGGGTGCTGCCCACAGATAACCAAAGCTAAGGCCATTATCGAGCCAAACATCCGCACGGCCAACGTGGAGTCAATTATTTTAATATTGTCCTTTAAATGGATCACTCTAATCGTTCTGGCTGCCTACCTCCGAGGCCAAATTAACTTGTCAGCGTCTTTTGTATTTTAAGGGTCCATTTTAGAAAGGTCTCAGCAATGGCCCAAATCTACTCCCATTGAAATCAATGGCAGAACTCCCGGGATCCTCACTGGAAGCAGGTTTTGGCAAGTACAGAGCATTTCTGAAAATTCCAGCCTTCAGGACAAAATGTCCTCAATATTTCAATGGTGTCTTTCTCTGTGGCATTAAAGAGACATCTACCCATGACACACACACACAGAGCCTTAACCAAGGGTGCCTTCTCTGTGCTCCTGCTCTGCATGGCGACATTATTCTCATTTCGCTTTCCACAGTTGCCTGAAGTCATTGCAGCTTCCTAAATCCCTTTTCCTTCCCCAACTGATTACCAACCTCTCAGATTATTTCTTTTGCAGTTTTAGCTGCACATTACAACAACCTGAATGTCACCGTATTGCTAAAAGTGGATTCCCCCTCCTACCCCTTTTTTCCCTTCCATTTATTCCATTTCTCAAAGCGATGCAACCCTTCACAGTTCAGGAAAACTTCACATTTACCTGCTGTTTACCCCATCTTTCACTTCTTTAAATAAAACAAGGCTTAACACCAATCCCCAAAGTGCCCCCAATGGCTATTTCTCTCCAAATTGATACACCACTGTTTGTCCTTCAGCCAGTACAGATTCCACGCAATCATGTTTAGCACCAGCTTCCCTCACACTTCTTTTCCAAGTAGGACTTTGTTATAGAACATAGACAGATTATAAAGACTGTCTTTCCTCTAATGACCAGTTGTGCAATTTTAATAAAGAGGCAATTGAGCTAACAGTGGTTTGGCAAACCTCCTCACTGAGGGATCCAAATTTCAACCTTGGGTGCCCAAGGCTGAAAGAACTGAAGTATTTGCTTTTTTTTGCAGAAAGCAAAGTGTTTATTTCAGCCATTTATTCCTGTTACATATTTTATAGCAGCAGTTAGGATTCCCAAACTGGAATGCTGTGTTTTGTGCCAGGATCAAGAAGGGAGATCTTGCTCATTGGTAATTTTGATAAATTACTTAAAAGTCTAAACTAAATACAAGGGCACACAAACTAAAGACAACTCAGAGTTTACTTTTAAAGGAAAAAGATCTTGGAATATTTATCACACAATATTACTTAATCTGGAAACTCTTTTAAGAAGCAGTGTTGGTTGACACGGACAGTAAATTCAGATTCTGGGTGGTTGCAAAGTCACAGCAGAAAATTTGTTCCTGAGCAAATCCTCAGCTGTGGATATTCCAAGTTTTGATTTTATTTCATTTTTTTTCTAAATTAACTTCTGACTTTCTTAGTTCAGTCTGGGAGCAGACCAATTTAAACAAAAAAGGTGCCCAGCACAATACTGTCCACACGGAAATATATTGCAAGATGTTAGAATGTCAGCTGGTATCTCTGGGGTTGGTATCATGACTTATTTTGGAGTTGCCTGACCAGGTAAACAAGCCAAGAGGTGACAAAAATTAGAAATTCAGGTTCTGATTCCAAGACTTGTAAAAACTATCCTAAATATGAGAGTTAGGTCTTCTACCCTTTATTTCAAGGGACTTAAATTTTTTTTCGTCTCTGTTTCTCACGTTACTTCATCAGGGAATTAAGGTTCAGGGACACAGATCTGGTTCTCACCCAAGTAGCACCTGCAGGAAGGCTTCTTGGTTTTCCTGATAAGAAACCACTATTCATAACCTGTGGGCAACTGCACTCATTTCCTGATAGATATCTGAGCCGGGGAAATCCCCCTCCTTCCCTCCAGAGCTCAGTGTCCCCTGGTTTCCAGTTTCTCCACAGCGGCTCCATGCATATCTCACCCTCACGCTGCTGTAAATACTAGGAAAACTATGGGGCTGCGCCGCAAAATGCAGCTGACAACATTTAAATCAACGTGTCAAGCAAGCTGGGAGCAGTTTCCCTTCACCAAGGAGCTGGAACAGCCAGGAAGCAAAGAATAGAAAAATCACATGGATTAAAAATAAAGAGAAAGAATTTTCCCCACAATTTTTAATTTTCGTTGTACTTAATTCAGATATAGCAATCATCCATTTAATTTATTTTTCATTGCTAAAAAAGATCACCCCCTACCACCACACACAGAGAGAAAAGGCAGGCGATTTATTCTTAAACATATTTCTCCTGAACTGACCATGACCTCACTAGGTATATATTTCTCTCCACTTGACATTATCACAGAGTGAAAGAGTAGTTTTACCTTGCACATAAGACTTAAAAAGAGTAAGTCATTGATCTTGGTTTTCATTTCTGCCACAAAGGAACGCACAGGCATTTTTTCTTCCACAAACGCGGATTTGGGTAAAAGCCAGCTTTACTTCTCTGGTAATATACACCACCAGTTTGTGTGTGACTGGCAACTGATGCTCTTGCCTCTGAAGGAGGAGAGCGGTGGCATTTGTCATGGCATGCCTCTGACATTTCCCACAGCAAGGGGCAGATAATATCAAACTCTTGCTCATCCGTTCAACTTCCTGGGGAGAAACAGACTTCGAAAAATAAACCCAAGGAAAAACAGACTGTTAGACACTTGTCCTAAATGCTGCAAGAAAAGAAAAAAAGTGTTTATGAATGTATCAAACGGCAGGAAAAGAGTTTATCTTTGATTTGTCCTTGTTGGTGCTTTTCTGTGCGATTACACACCCTTCTCTCCTTGGCTTGGCCCCAGGGTTCTGGGGGAGCCACAGGAGGTTTGGGTTTAGTTCTGCAACAGATGCCCCCCAAAATTCTCCACACTGAGAACGAGACACAGTACTTGAAAGGCTTTAACGTGTCGCCTATGGGCAGTGAAAAGAAGGATTAGCAAAAGCAAGGCTGAGCATCCCATGGGGTCCATCTGTTACAAACTCCCCATGCACCAAATCCCCTGCGCAACTGGAAGAACAAGAGGCTTCACCAAAGCTTTTTTAAGCATCCCCAAATCCATGGGGCAGCACAACGACTGCAAGCTGTGCTACAGAGAGACCCTGTTGGGAGCAGTATCTTGAGAGAGCTTAATAGTATAATCTTGAAGTTTAATTCCTAAAAATGCATCAATTCCCACAAGACTGAACGTTCAGTCTGCCTAGCACCCCGTACTCAGGATGTCCAGGTGGACAAGCACCATTTTGTGTTAAACATTTGCAGCGTCAGCCCATTTAACTAAGCAGGGGCTGAATTGCAAATTCATCCCTAGAGCTGCAGCTCCTGCTGCTGAGGAAGGAAGCCAAAGGCCAGGAATGCCAGTGGCAGTGCTTGGCGTGCCTTGGGTCGAGTCCACTGTCACAGCAGGGTCTGTCTGGTTCTCTCTTGACCATCCAAATAGTATTTCTTTCCTTTCCAAAAACATGACACTTGAGAGCAATTATATAGTACCAACGAGCAACCAAAGAGAAGTCTTTCACAGCTAAGGCACCACCATTTTTATTGAATCTCCTGCCGTTCATTTCCCAATAAAGTACATTTTACTCTGGGTGGTTTCCGTGCATTTGTATGCTTACCCGACAATTCACAACAGTTGCAACCTGAAGCCATAATTCAGCCATATAAACTCATATTAAAATGATAGATGCAGAGTCTCTTAAACTTTGCCCTAGCCCTCTGTGAGTTCAGGATGTATTTTTTTATTCTCTCATTACGATCACCTCCTTCTTTCATTTAGTCTGCACTCCCATAAAGGTTTATACCACCCATGCCAACCTTCACATGCTGGAAGCAGTTTCACTGAAGTCTACAGCACACAAAGCTAAACCTGTGTGTAGCCTTAGTTTGTAAATTCACTGCCACATAAATTAATTTTCTGTGTGTTTGGATGCTGTGTTGTATTTGTGGCTGTTGATGTCAATTTATGAGCGTGATGTTAAACTGCAAATATATAATTATGAAATAATTATAGTAATAATCCCATATAATCTGCATGTTTGGTGCAAGTTCACATATAGAATATGCATGTATAGTTTAGTTGCAGTTTCTGAAGTGGAGAATCCAAGATTTCAGAAGGAATTTAACAGTACAGATAGATGTCAAGAAAAGTGAGACACAAAAAAATGACCAAGAGCTGAACTTCAATGACCTCCCATCTATCAATATAAATATTAGAAGACCCAATGACAGAATTTCTGCATGACAAGCATAATAAAATGTCACAATAACAAGAAAATAATAGAGGGCTAACCTGTGGCAAATGAAATTAAGCCTTCTCCACTTGAATATTTTTGCATGGATGTGTGTTTTGCAGGTAGTTACTTTACTTAGCATTACAAATTTCAGTTAGAGTACGGTGCATATAAGCACATTCATATTTCATGAACCTCTCTGTAGCTTCATAGTATTAACATATAAGTGGTATAGATTCCTTTCCTGGCTGTAATGCCGGAGTGTTTCCATTTTAATGACCCTTAATATTATGCAGACTACAGGAATTCACAAGATCATCAGGATTTGGGCCGTAGAAATTTCCAGGCTGCGTTTTTTTTAGCTCACCGGATCTTCCATGTGGTTTCACCTTGATTTTTCACATGGGGCCACATCCCCCAGCTAGACCCTTGCTCTGATTTTTGGCCAACCCTGTAGCACCTTTGTGCCACTGCAGGATGATGGACTGCGGGTAGGTGGGGTGCCATGGGGCAGAGCGCTGGGTTTTGGCCAGGTTATAAAGGGTGGCCTCCAGGGAGTCAGTATTGTGTGATTTACCCCATCTGCCTCTCAGATGTCTGAGCTTTCTGAGGGAGAATAAAAGGAACCTTGGCTGAATGTAAATGATGTTTTCATATGGTAATATATTACTTGGCTTGGACTGAACGCGCAGTGGGACGAGGTGCATGGGGGACATAAAAGAAAACAAAAATCCTTGCACTGAAGAATTTATAGCCTCAAAGAACGAGCCCTGGATTCTCTCCAAGGTAAAAAAAAAACCTCTTGGGAATATATCCCAAGACGTATTTGAGAAAAAGATTTTCAGGATATTATGTCCCATAGCACTATCATCTAGGAAGCTCTCAGGCTCCCATCACATTGTCTGGATGCAGAGGGATCCTGCTCCTGGTGCTCACCTTGCGACAGCCCTGCAGCTCAGGCTGTGCAGGTCAGACTGTGTGGGGGAGAAATCTACAGCTGTAAAACACTGCTGAAACTTAGGAAGTGTTGTAGGTGGAAGCCACTGCTGAAACTTTTGGGCTTCCTTCTCTATATCTCCCCAAGGGGAGACGGGTCAGAGCCAGGGACCCTGAAATGTGCCACACGTTCGGTCACACTCATTACAGATACTGAAAGTGCTCCTAAAAATGGAAAAAAAAAACCCACAAACCAACCAAGACACCTACTCTCCTTTACTTCCAGGTCTTCTAAATCAATGCAGCACTTGCCCTTTGCACTGCAGTCTCTCAGGTGCGAACCTGTCTGCATCCATGTTTCTGAAGGAATTTGCCTCATGCTAAGCATTTGTTTTGCTCAAATGCAAAAAGCAGTTTGGCTTGGAGCCTTTGCCAGGCTCTGATTCCATTTGTGGCATTGCTGGGTCAAACTGCCTGCAGCAGGGTGGCTGCCACAGGGGTCATACATCTGGATATTGCCATGTCTTCATGACCCACTTCCACATACAGGTTCCAGCAGAACCCACCTCTGTCTTAAAAAAAGCGAAGAATTTGGCCACAATATCTATAGCATTGTGTATAACCTGTGTGGAACACAAATCCAGCTCAGTGGAGCATGCATTATTAGCTAATGGGATATTACATGCCATCTATTTGCTTTTACCATCTTTTAAAACAACACGACTATGCCAAATGCACCGTTGGGGTGGGATTTACAGGAATGTTCAGCCCAATGCCTCCCTGAGAACAAAATCCCTACCTGCAAGATTTCAGTGGAAACAGCAATACACAAAAATGAGGATTGCTGAAGAGGACGAGCTGTTGAGAGGATGCCCTCTTTATTACCTGCACGCTGAGCATGTGCTGTCAATGTTTTATATGTGACTGTATTGGTTTAAACAAACAGGAGTGTGGTGTAGAGCAAAAAGAAAGCCGACAGAAAGAATGATTTAAGATGAATCATCCTTCAGCAGCCACTTAAGGGCTGTGTGGAGGCAAAGCCTGGGTAATTGGATCCCAGACTCTACCTCGAGCCCCCACCGAGCAGCAGAACGAGCTCTGGCCACGCTCACAGCCAGGGAACTCAAAGACAAAAAACACATCGTCAAGGCTTCACAGGAGACAGGTGGCCCTGGTGTTAGATGAGCTGGATCTGAGCACAAGGGACTTATCTGAGACAGAGAGGAGGTTTTGGGTGAGATGGATGCACACAGACTGTGGGTTGTTTTAAAAGCACTCCCCGAGCTTTGTTCCTGCTGCAAAACACAGAGAGTGCCTCTTTGTTAGCGTTTGATTGCAGATCAGCAGTGCACCGCTGAACTACACCTCTCCATCATCCCCACTCTGATTTGGTTCACATGGCAGAGCAGTCCCCAAGGATGTAAGTGTTGGGATGAAACAACCCTGCAAGATGTGCTCCAGAGGCACACAGTCTACTCCAGCACTAATGGACATTCAGCCATTAGAGTTCTCTCTGAGAAAAATCCCTTAAAATTAGTACTGTCCCCAGCAGCAACTGCCTTACCCTGTAAACCTCCACTATTTCCCAATGTAATCAAGCCATGCTGTTGTTGCAAGAATCTCTCTGGTAGTCACAGATGTCCCCAAAATGGAATTCTTAAGGGAAGCAGCTCACTTGCCCAGCCCCAGTCAGACACAGACAGAAGATTGGTGCATTCAGAGTAAAAGAGCCCCCTCTATAATCTTAAGCAGACGTGAATGATCACAGAGAGGACACAACTGTCACCTCTTTAATCCTCTTAGGTGTAGTTTACCCAACAACAGGATTACCCCTGCTTACCCTCCTCGGAAGAAACTCACTCCCACAAAACCCAGCTCTATTCAACGCAAGAGCAGCAGTGATGGAAACCACGGCGTGGGCTCAGCCAGAGCTACTGAGAGGCTACAAAGCCCTGCGAAGCCCAGGATCTTTTCAGCAGCCTGAAGTTATATGTCTCCACTCTGACAGTTCCCTGGATTTCACAGTAGGCACAACCTTCTGTGAGAAACAAACCTATTGTTTGGTCAACAGTGAAATTGTTTAGTGGGAAGCAACCAAGTCTGATAAACGCTGCCAACTCTGCCTGCCCTGTAGCACAGAAGCCAAAAAAGGTGAAATAATAAAATATGACTATATATATCCTGTGAGCATAAGAATGATGAAAAAGAGGGATGCATAAATAGCAACAAATTATTCTCATGCACTTTCTGGTAAGCCTGCTTATAATAATGCTATATTAATTGATCTTACTATCCAGCATGCACACTCAGCAGTGTACCTCTAAAACAGAAGAAAAAATTCTGTTAAATACTTTGCAGGACATTGGTTCTTGAATAAAGCTGCCATAATTAAGCAGCTGCCCTTTAATAATAAACCAGAGCCAAAGATGTAGAATTACAGGTGTAAAAAACGCAAAGTAGAAAACCAAAACTCCACTGTGGATTCAAGGAGACTCTTAGAAACACCAACAATGTCTCGATTTAAACAAACACCATCACCTTCTCCTTCCCCCCCGCCAAAAAAAAAAAAAAAAAGGAGGGAACCTGTCTCTCTCTTCATTTTCATCTACCCTTTATTCTCCTAAGAGCTGAGGCACACAGCACATGGCATTAAAATAGGAATCACTGAGCTGCTGAGCCATCATGAGTTGATTCCATCCTTCCTTTCCTCGGGGACAGGAACCCAGTGCCCACCTCCAGGGACACCTTTCTCAGCCTGTTACAGACACCTGAGCCGAAAGCAGCACTGAGCACGGGGCCCAGTCTGCAGTAAAACTTCCCCAAAGCCACCAAACATCATAAAGAGGAACAAATATCAGGCAATAAAACCACCCACGACACACACACACACAACCAAGTTTAACCACGGCACCAGGAAGGTGATATTTGAAGTTTACAGAAAGCAAATTCAAGTAAGCTCTAAGTCAATCAAAAGTGACTGAAAACTACTTTGGACCAAATATGTATTCAAAAAGGTCACAGCTGGTGTAATTATCCTTGCTAGACTTAGCACGTGTTCAGCTGTACACTTTAGACTGCCAAGAGCTGAAGTACATTCCGGATGCCTAAGTAACTGCCACATTAGGAAAATAGAAAAAGTGACTAAAAAAAAATATAATTTAATGATACTTCAAGTTAGTGAACAGGAAATAAGTTCTTTGGGAAAGCAGTTGAAAGGTTTTTCAAAACCAATCTCTTGCTTTCCTCCGCAGAAGTTCCTGTCTGCTGTGACAGCCCCAGTCGGAAATATAAACCAGGATTCATGTTGGATGGGATCACATGTGAATGACAATATGATGGAAAGGGACTAAGAAACAGAACCTCAAAAAATGGTAATTATATTTCAAAGGGAAAGTAAAAATCAATAAATGCTATCTCTAAAACAACATGGTATCCATCAGCAAAGATATCTGATCTAAAACAAATGAGCAAAAGTACTGTGCTGTGAGAATGGTAATTTCAGGGTACTGTTGCTCGTTATGGGAGGGGGTTCCTTTTATTTATTGCCATCAGCACAACAGCCTTTACCCATCTCTCTGCAAATAATCCATGTCATGATGGTCTGCCCCGGTTCCACCCTGTGCTAAGGCCAGGCAGCCCCAGCAAACTGCAGCGACACGACCGTGCGCGACTCCAAAGGCAAAACCATAAAGGTTTTAGTGGCGACCTGCAGCACTCCTAAAACAGCCAGTAATGAACTCAGGATCTATAGGGGTAGAGATTACTTTGGACAGAGTAAAAGGCAAAGGGAGAGGTTAGTCTGAAATGTCAGAAATATTAGCTGCAGAGAAATACAGTAAGTGAATCACGGAGAACAGAGCTACTGGGTAAAAGGATTAAATGGCTAATAGAAGGGATACTCCACTGACCTCCAACATGGGAAGGAGTTGATAATGAGATAAGTAAAGCTTATGAAGATAATAACAGTGTAATTATGGTCGAGTTCAAACTACTAAGTGTATATTAGGAAACCCCTGAGATATATATATAGATATAAAATTCTGGATAGCCAGTAGTAAATGATTACCTTTTAGTCCAAAGTGTAAGAGGCTCAAAAAATATGTCTGGATTTGAGTTTAACCTATAACCCAACAATGGGACTACATAAAATATTTTATGCCTCGTTTTTAAGAAACACACAGGAAGGCACAGAGATTATGTAGTGATTTATCCATTCCAATTTCTGTTGCCACCAGGCTGCAATGAGATGGGGACTATAAATGAACAGAGGTATCCTGGGAGACAGTCTTTGCCTGATGAACACATGCTCCAAAGACCCAAACACGCTGAAGAAAGGAAGGGGAATGGGGCAGGGTGAGTTTCTTGCCCAATTCTTGTCCCAGCACCCATGAACTCACTCTCAAAATTGATCTTTACTATAAGGGAACAGAATTTGTGGGGCTGAATCCTATAATTAGCTTTCTGCAAGCAACTTCTCTGCATCCCCGCAGCTTTATGCTTAGTTTCCCTGTTTTTTAATTTAATTTTTTTAAAAATATGAAGCAAGGGATACCATCAACTGCTGAAGATGCTAAATCAGACAGATTAGCTAACAGTGCATGACAAATTCTGCATTTATTGGAAAAGCAAAAGTAAGCTTGAAGGATCACATTTTCAGAGGGACTTACTTCACCTCAGTCTCCCACATCAATCCTGCAATCAACTGACACTGCGAACAGCAGGATTTGATTTCTTATTATCTAATTTGCGGGTGCAAACAGCAGCATTACCCTGAGAAACTGAGCACTTACAGATCGACTTCGTTTATACTTGCTATTTGTGCTTACAAATCAGGGCAAGGCTTGATCTTTAAGTTCCGTAATTTCCTCCTGCAATTGGTTGTACTCACAAAATTGCACCTGCAGTTGATTGCTGGAGCAGATCTAAGGGCTGGTTCTGAAGATGCAGCCTGTGATTTCTGAAAAGCTAAACGCTGCAAGAAAGAGAAAAAACAGCCCCCACAGAAACGGAAATAAGGTTTTAGCTAAAACGACAGGCACATTATTGAGTGAAATAAAAGTGACAGACATCAGAAGGTCTTAATAGATACAGTATACACTTGTACCTGGAGAACACAAACATAGCCCAGAGAAACACTCTTCTGAATAGCTGTCGATCAGAAAACGGCAATAAAAACGCAAACTAAGTAAATGCAGATCTCAAATATTAACATCTAAACTCTATTTGTCCTGGGCAGAGCAGAAACCACCGTGCTTTACGTCGCATATGTGCCCCTGTGCACGCAAGTGAGGAAGGAGCCTGTGTGGAGAAATGGCTCCTGAAGTGCACGAACTGTAATTGGGTCATTTGAGTGCAGTCGCCAACATCCCATGATCAAATTAGGTATATCAGCAAGTGCATGATTCTGCATTTATACTGCTAAAAAAATAGCCATCCTTCCACGGCTTGCTTTGGCCGAAGAACACTGGGACATGCATAACAAAGATTAAGCAAGATTTCATTTATTTTCCAAAGGACTTCTTAGGTCACGAAAAGTACAGGGAAAGTGGAAGAGACAGTTGGTGGTGGCAAAATGACTAAACAAATGTAAGGCCATTTATTAATACAGTACAAGTGTATGCTGTGAAAGGGACATGTGGGACCTTACTGGGAACACAGGGCAGTGAATTATTTAGAGTCAAGTGCATTTTAGGGCCATGAAAACCGCAGCTGAAAAAAAGGCTATTAGGCCACTTTGTCCATACTCTGCCTCTAAGCCTTAAAAACCCCCAAGTGCTGAGCCAGATCATTAATTTTTAATGCTTTATTTGCTGTTCTTAAATATTCCAGATGATGGAGAGTTTCCCACTTTGGGAAACCATTCTCCTCTCTAGGAAAAAACAAAAAATCAAAACCACAGAGATTGCCAACAGAAGGAGCTTGAACCAAAACACTTCTGGCAGCATCACATGGTTGCTCTTCTATTCCCTTTGAAGTGTCTCACTGCAGAGATACCTTCAAAGGGGCACGGGGAGGAACTACATCAAACTGTAAGAAATCCTCATGTCTAAGAACAATCCTTGAGCTTATCTTCCATGTAACTCATTTTTCCAGGTAGTGGCAAAGAGATGAGAAACAAAAGCTGGAAGGAAAAATCCTTCAGGAAAGGTGAACTCCATCTCAGTGTGAAACATGAACGTGGAAGTGACACACAAGAGATCAGTATTAATTCTCCAAAACCTTGATACTACATGTGTCCCATTTCAAGCTCAAAAGCATCTTTGCCTGCCAGATCTGCAGGCTCTGCTTTAGACCTGAAGCTCACTTTCACATTCTCCCATTTTCTCTTTTTTCACACCTACAAAGAAAGAATTTTTAAGGCAGTTTGGGCTCCCAAATCATCAATTCCCCGTTTTTAGTGGAATCCTGCAGATTTAACTGATTTGAGCTTGTGTCTGTGAGAGAGGGTGGACACGTGCCTAAAGCTAAGGTCCTACTTGCCCTGTACTTGTGCCTGGTTTCCATCACTGATTGAGCAATAAGAAAGAAAAATACATGGATGAACAGAGCCCAGAGCACAAGGAGAGGCAGACCTTCCAAGAGTTTGACTTTTCAGAGGAAGACTGTGCCTTAAACAAAAATGTAAATGAAAAAAACCCCAAAACAATCACCACACAATGGACTTTTGGTCAGCAATGAAGAACGGGTTGCACTTCCAAAGGCTGTGCCATGTGGGAAGATGATCCAGTGGTGATTTGATTTTAGAAATCTGAGGAATTGCTTTGGCCCGGATTTTATCTTTGTGCACAAGGCACTGTTCTGCTTTCCTTGTGAGATCCTCCCTCATGGGGAACACGTGTACTTCCTTGTTCATTTGGGTGTGTGATAAATTTTTCAAGCTGGGTGCTAACTAAATTTAATTAGGTAACTGAGTATTCTTTTGGGGGAAAAAAAAAAATCCATGAAGAATAGCCAAACAAAGATAAAAATTATCCCAGAAAATGTTTTTTGTGTTTGTGACTTCAAGAGATGAATAATTAAACATGGCTGGAAGAGCTCAGATGAAAACTATGGGTTTATTTTATTTTTTAAACCAGCTACAATGCTGAAGTTGCTCATCAAATAATGCTGGGGAGAGGAGATCAGCCAAGGTTTTTCTGGGCCTTCATGCCATTTACACAGCTTAGCCTGCTTATTTCAAGAGAGAAGAGAGCCAGCAAGCAAAGCCCTTGACCCTGTGAGCACCCAGCCCCGAGGCTGAGAGCACAGAGGGTACTTAATCATCTGGTTACAAGCAGCCAGTTCAAAGTTTGAACGTAAATAGTTGAGCTTAGAAATTCTTTATTTTGCCGTATCACTTAAAAAAAACCCCTCAAATGACAAAGCAAAACGGAGGTGTGGATTTTTCATGAGGCTTAAAAAATGCTGTTCTTGGCATCTCTTCATGGGCAGGAAAGGAGAAACAAGCTTCTTAGTCTTTACTTGCCTCCATATCTTGCCGTGCACTTTTGAACGCTGCACAGTAAACCCCCAGGGCTGAATTTTCTTTGCTCTGCATGATGGATCATCAGACATACAATTCCCATTATTGTTAATGGCAGTTGTGCATCAAATTACTACACGTGGCATTTAGATCCTAGTCCTCTGAGCTACCTCCGTTCCTCTGGCAGTACAAGCACGTAGGAAAATACACCAGGATATTGCCACTTTTGAAGGTTGTTAGCTGTGAAAATTCGTGCAATAAAAAATTTGCTGTAAGTTGTCATTATCTTAATACCAAAAAACTACACACAATTTTCACTTTTTACTGCAGAGCCACACTTTATGCTGCAAAGAAGTCCAGAAAATGCTAGGCAACAAAATTTAAAGTTGATCCTAGGCCACCATCCATGATAATTCTGGGGAACTCTGCTAGAGGTTAACACCAGTATACAACGTAAAATGCCATTGAGAAATACTTTGGATTATTTTTTTTTTCATTTTATTCCAGTAATAACCTTCAGGGAAACAGTCCTGGACTGAAACTGCTGAGTAAATGGAATGGGAAGAGTCACAGAAAGGGCAATCAGTGTTAAAGGCACGTGCTGCCCTTGCCTTTGACGTGGTGAAATCAAAGCTGCTGGTTTGTGTCTCATAAGCAGCACAGGGGGACAGCTCTTCTCCTCCCCATCCCCTGGCAGTGGTGCCTCCTGCAGTGGGACATTGCAGGACTGGTCCCACCACCACAGCAAGCACTTCCCAGGTGCAAGGCACAGGCAGTAGATGAGGGGTTTTTTTAAAATCAGGGTTTTGATTATGTGCTTTCCTGTTTTTTGAGTGGAGTACAAGAAAAATGCTGTTAGACCCTTGAGGTTTCTTATCTTTCTTTCTTCCTCTACACTGCACAGTGTTTTCACACCCTGCCTGTGCAATTTCAGTCAACTTACTGATGTACAAAGGAAAATTTAAACAAATGTACACCTGCTTACAGCTACGCTCTGCATTTTGTTCAGAGCATAACTAGGCATCTGTAGGGGAATAGACAGGTTACTGCTCTAAGCTATGAAATATTCATAAAAACACCAGTGTGATGCCTCACCTTTGCTCCTTCAAATAGATGATGCTCTGGCTGCCTCCCCAGAGCCAAGTTCTGGTGTCAGAGAGGAGAGTAAGCAGCTTATTGTGTGGCTAATATATGATTATGTCGTCTCTCTTAGCACTCCCCCACTAAAGAGACTGAAGCCTACACATGTCTGCAAATCCCCAACTTGAAACGAAGCTGGGGGATTTCTTCCCCTGCTTGTAAAGCAGCTCAACTATAAGATGAGTTGAATGGAGATTCATGGGGAAAAGGTTTTCTGTGGACTTTTTTTTTTCCCCCAGGAATCCTATTTAAAAGGCTTCAGAACAGGAAGTCTTCAGCACATGGTTTATCTTCACGCAGAAGGATGGAGGTGACCCCATCACCAGATGGATCATCACCCCATCATGCAGAAGGATGGAGGTGATCTGTTGTTCTTCTCTTGATCTACAGAAAGACAGTGGTTTAGGCAATAGGTGTTCCTGGACTCATTGCTTCCTTCACTGGAGTTGTACCTGAGAGAGCCAGCAAACCTACCCCACTGCAGCCTCAAACCTACAAAACTTAAGGCCTCTTCTCTCCTAAATGGAGAAGAAGCAGATCATTTTCTTGCACAACGCACTAGTAAAACTTTTGCAGAATTCGTCTGCTGGTTCTAAGTCAGCTCCTGGTAGTTCCAAGCCAAATTCCTGCTTCCAAGGATGACACCAGGTGAAAATCCCCTCACACTGGGTTGCAGAGCTACAAATTACAGGTAGTAAGAACCCAGGCCAAACCCCAGTGAGCTTTTGAGATCTGCACATTATCAAACACACAGGTCTTCAAAGATCTCCCTGCAGCGATAAATAGTGAGACACAGAACCTCTGGAGGGTGTAGATCATGCCAGTGTCTCAAAGGGATGGCTGACCTCATTGCTCGCTGTCCGAAAGTCCTTGGGAGTTTATGGTCCTGTGTGAAAAATCTAAATCTTTTCCTTTGAAGTCACACTTTTTGATGGATAGTGTAAATTAGTTTAAAGTAACATTTTGTCAGCCAGAAATCAAGATACAGATAAATTTAAGCAATGTCTTTTTAAAAGCCTCTAAAATTAACATGTCCATAGTTCCCCCCTGGAACCTGGGGGAAATAAAGGTCTACTGGTGATTACTGTCCTACTTTTCACTGTCCCATGTGGACATTTTATTTTAAATATTAAGATCCAGGGTAGCAGATATCTGATTTATGTAGCTGACATGTTAATGGCCACTAACCTGAGACCATTTTTCTTTCTTATTTTACAAAATAGATGTTCTGAAACCTGTCAACTCTTGTTTTAAGAACAGACCAAAAAGTCCTTCTAGAAGCTTTTTCAGACTTAAAGAACTGTGTATTTGAGGAAGAAAAGAACAGAGAGACTTCTGTTTCAAAATTTTGGTCTAAAAATGGCTCCAACATGAAACCATCAAGTTTCTGGCTCTTGGGTGCTTCACACAGAATTTTTTGGGTCATATTCTTCATAAGAATATCCAACATCAAACTTTAGCAAAGCAGTACTGAAATTATTGGCCACTGTTAATCTCCTGTATTTCAGATGAGTCACTTTTGACTTTTATTAGGAGGTGGGAAAATCTCTTTCATCTAATTCCCAGAATCTTCATTCATGCATGACAACTTGTCTCCATTCTCCGCCTCTGCAGTATGTGTGAAACAAGATGTCTCAAAGTCTAATTCTAGAATTCAAGTGCTGAGCCGAAAAAATTTCTGAAGTTTCTCATATATTTTTGTTGCACAGGGTAGAATTATTAATAGTCATAAAACACAGGGCCCTTTGCCCACAGCTGCTCTGCAGGTGGAAAACCAGTGAACTTTACAAGAAATTGGCTTCCAACTATTTTATTTGAAGCGCTAGAGAAGAAAATGGGGTCTAATCTTTCAAGGACAGACATAACTCCAGCCTTGTGCCTGCCAGCAGGCTTCCATAGGACAAGTTAGGATGATAGATTTAATTGTCTGTCTGGGATGTTGCCGAATCAAGGACTGGACTCCGGTGGTTGATAGATGATCTAAATTGTGAGACTTTATGGAACTGGTTAAATAGCTCTTCCTAAATACAGCTTGACTTCTGCCTTATAAGATGATAATGGCAGTGTCAGTTGGCATTCCTGTGCCCACCAAAGAGAATTGGGAAGGAAAAGGAACACAGGGCTGAGCAGAGAATAAAAGCCACTGCATTGCAAAGAGGCTGAGGATGTGTTTCCCTAGCAGGACTGGCTGCCTTGACATTTCTGACTGCTCAGGTCAGCCCAGCATATCTGACTGGGCCAGTCCTTGCAGTCTCCAGGGAGAAAGGACAGTGCTCAGGGGCAGACCAGAGGTGCTCAGGAAGTTAAGGATGTAGGTAAATAGTTTCTGTTAAGTGCTCACTGAAGCTGGCTGAGGATTTTTGATGGAGAGTCTTTCTGACCAGAAACATCGGTATGCCAGAAAAGTAAACACTTTTTATAGCAAATTCATCAAGATATTTGTTGGGGAAGATTTCTAACCTCCAGGATGAGGTGTCTTGAGAGAAAGTGGCAAAGAGTTAATTGGACCACGCCCCTGAAAAGCAGAAAATATACAGCCCTGTGATCTTGGAACCAGAAAGTTGTTCTCCCACATCACAGAGGCATTTCCCTGCCACTGCCCTGGAGTAGAGTTTCTCCAGTCTCTCTGTTGGGACTGCTCCATGTGGAGAGGCAGCTGGATGAGCACATGGTAGCTCATCCCAAGCCTGGCTTCAACTCTGATCTCCCACATCCTGGATGAGTGCCATCACAGAAATGCTCTTTTTACAATCATTTCCTTTCAGCTGTTATTTTGGGGGAGAAGGCAGGAATATGCTATAGTAGTTCCACTAACAAATAAAATCCACATAAACCCCTGATAGACCAGAGAAATTATTTCTCACCACATCCACTGCACACAGAGCTATTACCTGAACACCTGCCCTTGAACTGCTGTTCAACAACTCCTCAGAGGCCATTTTTCCTCTGCAGAGGTCTGCCCTGTGTATTCAAATTTGGATCTTCCTGAAGGAGTTTCCTCTCTCTGGTGTGTCATCCCCTGAGCAAAGCACAGCCTCACCAGCCACTGCTGGATGTCCTGTGCTGTCGCACCTATTCGTGGGCTCCAACCATTCATTAGGCAAGTGATTATTTTAAAGCTTCTCTTATAGAAGAGAAAGTAAATCAGCACATGCTAAGAAATAGCCCATCGTCATTTTTGCTCTCAAATAGTTTTCTTTGGAGGAAGAGGGGCACGCTGAAAGCCTGGCTCAGTGGTGCAGCTGAAAAAATGAGCAAGCCCAAATTCCTTTTTGACATGTTTTTGGTTTCAGTGAAGCCACATATCGGAGATGAATCTGGCTTCACTTTCCCTCTCCCTCGCATGTGGCCTTACTTAGCAGAGGTGCTCAAGTTCTGAAAAGCCTCTGCAGTTTTGGTAAACCCTCAATTGTTCTCCTGAGGGACGTTTCTGTTAAATGACATGTCTTTAATCACCTCAGTTAGAGTTTCTAAGAATACGATTAATTAGATTTAGACATCCCACTACCAAAAAGGTTAAGTTCGTCTTCATTAGGAACGACCTCATCTTGTCTCCAATCTCTCACTGCTATCATCTGTAATGACACACCGGAGAGGCATCAGTCCTACCATGCCTGAAAAGGCTGTTGGATGACTTGTTTATACCCAGAGCTTTAATTCGTTAAATAGTGGAGAAAACAACTTTTTAATGCCGGTTGTTTTACAGCTTTGCAGGCTGAGTGCTTGTCTCATTGCTGCTGTCACATTTGGGGCTAATTTAATGAATAATTAAATAATTTAGCTTTTAACTAAATTAATCATTTAGTTAATTCATTAATAATAATCCATTGCACTTCTATGGTGCCTTCCAGGCTAAGATATCAAAGTGTTTCGTGAGCTTTATGGGAAGTTCACCCTTCTTCCTCCCGCATACAGCCTGAGTAAATGGATTTTATATGAAAAACTACATTAGTCAGCTTCAAAGAGAGAAGGAATCCGGTTCTGATTGTGTGGGTGGGGGCAAGGAATGGCTCAAACCACCAGCTTACCAGTATCAGCAGATACAGACTCTTCTCTCCAAACCCCTTTTCCCTTGCTCAAAGAGCACATATGATGAGAGGAAGGATGGTCAAACTCTGGGACATGTTTTGATGCAGGTCTCATTCCTTGCCCTGCTAATAACTTTTTGGGTGACATGTAGTCCCCAAATGCCTTAACTGTCCACCAAAACAACAAGGTGGGTGCAAACAGCCCCTCTTTTCCACAAAAAACCCCACACTTAAACCTGTGAAGCTTCACACCATTGTCCAGGAACCAAACTGCAAATTTTGCAAGTGCCAGCTCAAAGTAGTTAAGCATCACCCCCATGAACGCAGAGTTCTGCAGCTCCTTGCAGCACGGGAAATGAGGCAAAGGTCTGTTCAAGTCAGGTTGGTGGCAAAGTTCAGCATTTCTAGTCCTTTGTGTGCCCAGCTAATCCACGCTCAACTCACATCTGAGCCAAGTATCAACACTTCCCTACTCCAAGACAAACTGCCTGGGGACCATTAAATGGTCAAGCCATAACTAATAATTTCTTCATTAATACTCCGTAGCTCCTCTTGTTTTTCTCTCTTTGGTACCTGAGGACCCGTGAAGGTGGTTTTCATACATTCAATATCATCTTTCCATTTATAATAATTTTAGTGTCAATCTGGTTCAACAAGGTGCTATTTTTAAGACAGAATGGAAATTAATTTTTCAGACTTATTGAAAGAGGCTGGTCATGTAGAACATTGTGGCCTCTAGTGCAGGAGCACAACCATGAATCCCTTTGCTCTTATTTTCATTTATTTTTTAGGCTTAAGCATCGCCAAAATTCCTATTGACACAACCTGGCAACTATCTATCTAAAGCAAAAAAAAAAAAATAGTTCAGTATTCAGGAAGAGTAAACTGAACCCAAATGGATTTCACTGGGTAATTCTGAAAGACAGGGAAAGAGCACAGCTTAAAAGAGCTGTTATGTGCTTAAGTGAGGACGTGGTGATGCACTGTTTAATGAGGGAAGAGTGGAGGCTGAGCTAATATGAAAAGGGGGAAGGTAGTGGGATGCCCCAGTAGGCCTTGGGAGGGACACACCAAAGAAACCTGTTCCCACTTGGCCAAGCAATGCGATGGTCAAGTACACTATTCATGATCTCAAAGGGGATGGTGCCACAGAGCAAACACAATGAAGGACTTCTGTCACCTCCTTGGGAAGAGGGTGAAGGGGAGAATGCCTCTGAGAAGTGGGCAGTGGCAGTGCTTCTCAACAGCCATAGCACTTATGAAGATGAGGGCAGCACAAACACTCCTGACACTGCAAAAGCTGACTGAGAGCGTTGGAAACAGCCTGAGGATCTGTGATGGAAATTTTCATATCCACACTTAAAATTCATCGGAGGGTGCTTGAGTGTTGCCCAAAGTGTTGTACAAAGAAGTGGAGAACGAAGAAGAATAACCCCAAGTGCCCTGAGCATCAGCCTGGTTAAGGAGGAAACAACTCAGAGGTAGACTATGCCGACCAAGTGAGAACCTTCATGTGCTGTGTTGGGACTGGTAAAACTGCAGGTCCTAAACACCCACTGCAAGCAGCTTTTTGCCTCCCATCTGCACAATCCTCATGTTCAGATCTAGACCCACATGGGCAGCCACATCTAAGCCTATTTTTTTGAGGGAGGACAGGACTGGTGCACATCTTCGAGGATCTTGCAAAAGGTGGGAACAGCACCAATCCTCCTTGCAAGGGAAGCGCAGGAGGAGTTGGGTGATCTACAACTTGTAGCTAAGGAAGTTCTGAGAGGGAAGAATATTGGCTTGTCTATTTAAAGACAAGCATCTGCTTAAGGCAAGGCTACTGTTATCTTGAAATTTAAACATTTGCTTAAGTGCTTTGCTGGACAGGAATGTCATTATCCTTGGGCTTTAAGCTGAACACACGTTCAAGTTCTTTTGGTGAGCAGAAGCAGAGTTTATAGAAAACTTGAGCCTTAGCAAGCACCCACTCTACCTGCACAGGACCCACAAAATATCAGCCCAGGTGTTTCCTTAAGTTAAAACTATCAGGCATGAGAGCTCTATACAAATAGGTAGATTTTACAAAAGGATGGTGATGTAGCTGCACTCACTGCATGAATGGTCCATGTTATCAATGGGCAAATCCATTGCTGGTGTAACTTCCCATAGGCCAAGCAGGAGAGATCTATTTTCTAGACATTCACTTAGAATTCTCACCACACTGTTGTATTTTTGCTGGCTGTTGCAAAATACAGATAATATTTACTAATTTGACAGCTAATGCTATTCAGTGGATTGAATATTTGACAGCTGTAGTCAGTGGATTGCTCCTTCCCCAAAAATAATTACAGAAGAATCAGAAACACAGTGAAAAGAAATTTAAAAGCACCTTTTTGAAGACATGCCATTGTACTGTCTTGCCCAAATGATGAGTTTGTCCTTAGACAAGCCAGAGGAAAGAAAAGGCTGCTGTGGCATATTAGCATGCTTTTATCACTGCACTCAGAGTAACAAATAATTATCAAAATGAACCTCATGGAAGACTGGCTGGTCTTGTGAACCATCCCTTGTTAGTTGTCTCCAACGAGGGCCTGTCAAATTTTCGCTAATGTGTGTATTAATGGATTTTTTAGTAGCATCATTTGCTACTTCAAAGATCGTGCGTGTTGTCTGTTTAACCTTGAGAAGCCCACTGGTTAAAAGTATTTGGGAATATGAGGTGCTTTTCTGCCTAATTTGTTCTGTATCAAATGGAAGATGTGTCATGGTGAATTGCATTTCCAAATGACAGCCAGTGTGAACTGTCCAGCACAGGACTTTGCTAGCAGTTTCCTAAACTACTCTAATGTTTAGTTATCAGCCACCTTATTAGCCATCCAAACCAGAAATTAAAAAGAAAGTAAGTGTAATTCTTTATTTTTAAATACTTCCAGGTTTTCTATTACTGCAATACCTTTTAAACTTGGAGTTTCAGAAGTTGAGTGAATGTACAAGCTCATTTAGCTGCTCAATTAACTTTACATCAAATTTCTCTGAAAAAAACCATCCTTTGTCACAACAGCCAAATCTTTGTGAGGCTTCCCACTATCTACACTTTAATATACATCACTTATTAAATTATTAATCAACCAGGGTTCCTTAAGATCTTTGAAAATAAAAAGCACTCCGAGTGTTAATCACTATTCTTCTCACCATCATGTCTTCTAATTTTCAATGTTTTAGCACACAAACTGTATTTCACTCAGATCTAGAGGATGCTTAAAATTAGCTTGTTTATACATTTTGAGGATGCAGTTAATTTACGTAGGTTAATGATTCCTGTGGCATATTGAGGCTGCTGCACGGAGAATAAATAAGAGTTTTGCAAGCTGACTCACGTCAAGTAAATTGCGACTGCAAGGATTCTGACAATTCTCAGGGACAGTAAAAATCTCAGATGAAATCCTGCTGCTGAGGAGAAACTGCAGCAAACCTCCCTTGCTCACATGAGCACCAGAATCCCACCCCTTTCCAAGGGGTGGAATGTGAATTTCTCAAAGGAACCAGCCCTGCCAAAGCAAAGCTCTCCGACACAGACACCCACTCCCAGCAAGGGGGAACAACAAGACCCCCCCCCCCAAACTCCACATCTCCCGTCCCATTCCAGCAGGATTAATTGTGCCTAATTAATTGCAACAGGATTAATTGCTGCTCCCACCCACCCCAGCTTCAGATTTCCTGGATGAGCCAATAGGAAGAGGGGAGATGCACAGGACCCTGTTTGCTAATCTCTCGGGAGGAGGGGAAAAAAACAAATCATCATTAAAGAAGATTACCCTCCACCACAAAGGTTAAGAACAAATGGGAAACTCCTCAAAAAAGTGTTAAAAATATACTTGTAAGGGCAAGAATTGCCTCAATTCCTGATAATGGGGAATCAATGCTTAAGTAGATTTACCAGGATCAACACAGTTCATGCACAAGGTAAAATAACATGCTCAAGTTTGAAACGTGTGAGTAAATATCCTTAAATTAGAGCTTGGTAAAAAAGTAAAAACATGACCTTTTTTTGGGTCAGGAAGGACAAGTAGCTGCTGAAAGCAGGGGAGCAGCTGCCCTTTGCCCAGGCCAGCTCATACCCTGCTGTACTGGGAGCTTCCTTTGGAGACGTGGACTGGAACTTCTCCAAGGCTGAGGGAAGAGACAAAAGTGGGCTTTTCATTTCCTTCCTCGTACTCAGATATTTAGATCACTACCAGCTGGGGTAAGGCCATTCTGCTGGTTCGAGCTGTAAGGCTGTTAGGAAGTTTGTCGCTATACTTGTGCTAAATAAACAACTCATTTTCCTCATTGATAAAGGTCTGCTTTAACCACAGCAGACCCCACTGCCCAGTTCAGATGCCAGTGGAGGTCAGTGAGGAAAGGCTGGTGGGGAGATCTGCCTTTAATTAGACCCTTACTGGTATAACTTGGTTGTGCTGCAGAGTGGTTCATCTTTTACATGTACCAGGTTTCTCCTCGAGAACATAAGAGATAAAACACCATCTTCTCTTGCCCTAGATTTCCACACTTCCATTATATTTCCTTAAGCTTCAGCCATGCATAACATGCTGACAAACTTAATTAAAAGTACAATTCATTTCCCGTATTCACTCCGCACAGCTTAAAATTAAATCTTGTTTCCCCTTCATTTTTTGTAGCAAGTGAAACCTCTGATTTTCTCACTATTTTTCCTACCTTGACTAACTGAAAGATAAACTTCTAACACAAGTGCATGCACATTTGTGTTTCCATATCTTTAAAAGGCACGTTCCTGGCAGCAGGAAAAATGGAACCATGTTGTACGAAGGACGTATACAGCACTGAGAAAAGTTTTAACTGGCTTAAAAAAAGTAAATGGAGAAATAATCCTTTTAAAGCCATGTTTGGAAAAGAACGTGAATACAATTAACCTCTGAAATTCTATGCTTGTTGGCTTGCTTAGTTCAGCGCTTCCCAGGGACCATTTATCTCAACAGAAAAGCATAAATACTGTGTAGCACCGACTTATCGGCGTAACTTTGACTGAACAGTGTCCCCGGAGTCACTTAAGGGTTAATCCTTTGCATTTCATGAAAGGTAATGGATTTTGATTAGAGAGAGAACTTCTAGGCAGCTTGGAAGCCTAAAGCAGATGCACACATCCCAGCTTTATATTTAATTTAAAACCAGCACCCTCAAAGAAGAACGTAAGCCATTTATACCACCAGCAACTAATCCAAAAAACGTAACGCAACTGACCTCAGTGGAATGGAAATTACGGCCGTGGCTTAGCTGCAATAATTATTTGCATAAGGTTTTAGTGGCCAGTATATTTCATAGAATACTGTATGGATTCTTAATGGAAACGAGCCCAACTTTTTGGAGAACTCAGGGCACTTTTTCCAGGTGTGTTTGGAGATGATGGACACTCCCCAAGAAGCAGAAGCTCATCAACATTTCTGGACGGAGCAGGCAGGGAGCCAAACCACCATGGTAGCAAAACAGGTAATGGAGCTACAACCATTTTACTGTCAACTTTCTCTACTGCCTTGCAATGGCCAGTCCAAACTCTAACTGGCTGGTTGGTGGGAACGGGATTCCTCATCTCCAGCTTCTCTGCCCAGTGACTGCCCACGTCACAGGAGAGAAATGCAGGCTATTCTCAGGCAATAGCCAACTCTCAGCAACACACAGAGACCTCCTGCACAGCTCACGGTCACTACAATTACAGGAGATCAGCCAAAGAGGGATGAGGTAAATCTGCTGGGATGACCTTGCTGGAACGTGCCTGGTTTTACACAGAGCGACAAGCAAGTTCACACAATTTTTCACATCAGGGTATTCCTGGGGGAATTCCTGCATGTAAAAAGCTCCGTTACATATCATATTAAAAGCTCAGTTACAGACAATGTCAACTTTTAACGCAAAAAAAAGAGGTGGATTGTCTCAAGGGAGACAGAGAGGAACTTCACTCATAGCCCATCTGACCCTTTCATTGAAGTACTTCCAAAGTTCTGATAAACTGTTGAGTGTTGTCTATTGATAATAGAATCACAGAATCATTAAGGTTGGAAAAAATCTTTAAGATCATTGTGTCTGACTGTTAATCCAGCACTGTGAAGTCCACCACTAAACTCTGTTACTAAGCACGACATCTGCATAGTTTTTGGACCATTTCCAGGGATGGTGATTCCACGCCTTCCCTGGGCAGCTTGTGCAATGTCTGACCAATCTTGCAGTGAAGAAATTTTTCCTAATATGCAATCTAAACCTCCCCTGTTGCAACCTGAGGCCAGTTCCTCTTATCCTATCCTAGTTGTAACTTGGAGAAGAGACCCACATCTCTCCAACCTCCTCTCAGGTAGTTGTAGAGAGTGACAAGGTCTTCCCTAACCTTCCTTTTCTCCAGGCAAAACAACCCCAGCTCCCTCAGCTTAGGACTGACACAAAACCCCAAAACCCAGTGCCAAACTATGTCCAGAACAAAAGCCAAAACCCAAGAGGAAAAAAAACATGTGGCTGGCAAACAAAAGGCTACCCTTGGTTTTGATTTTAATTATGAAAATTTTTCTCTTCTGACAAGTGAAATGAATTTAGTCACTCACACATGGTGTGAAAGTTGAATTGTCTGAGAATTAAATCAAAATAAAAAATGAAAACTACAAAGCAGGGTTTCACTGCTACCAACAAGGGAGCCATCCTTTAGAGGTGACATTTCACAGCAGTCCCCGAGAAATGTGATTGTTCATAGCATTAAGTAAATTATGGTCTCTGAACAGTGTGGAAATAATTGAAAATGTTTGCTGTTTTGAAGTAAATGTTGTAAATCCCTGAAGGCTGTTTGCATCTGGAAGTAGAAAAGAATAGAATATTTCGAACAGGAAAGCATATGGGTGAGTCGCCTGATGGTTTGGCTGACAATCATAAAACTTCACCCGAAATATCAGCTGGAGCAGTTTTCCCTCCTCTGCCAGTGGCTCACTTTCTGAAAGTTTTCCTTTTCTCGCTCCTCCTCAGCCAATACTCACACCTGAAATGGCAACAGTTAACCAGACGTGCCTTTCACAGTAACAAAAATGTCAGTGCATGAGCCCAAACGTGACGCAAATAAAGGCCACACGCCGTGTAATGCCACGGGCGTCAAAGAGGCTGAAAATGCGACTGCCTGACTGCTGCCCAGCGGCCTCCAGTGCTTCTCTCCATCACTCCAGGAACAGGGGCTGTGTGAGCTTTGTTTTGAGAGAGCTTACACCTTTGGCAACGGGCTTCTGCTGCAATCCTGAGGCAGCTCCTTCTGTTTGTACATAACCTGCTGCATTTCGTGGCTAGTCAGAATCTTCTGATATTCCTCTTGAAATGCTTTTTCACCCTCATTATACTGTATCTGCCATTTCTTCTTCTAACTCCCTGATTATTGTGAGTAAAAAAAAAAAAAAAAAAGAGCTTTTACATTTTTCTTGAAAAGATGCAAGATTGTTGCTTGGAGTACACTTGTCATTTTGTCTTATCACAACAGCATAAGACTCCAGCCCCAACACAGATATATTTACTACAGCCAGACTGTGACACATTCTTGCAGAAAGAAGTCCCTGACACATCCACACAGCACTTCTCCTGACACAGCCCTGCACTAACCAAGCTGGCTGGTGCTGCAGTCCTGGATCTACTGATCCATACTTGGAAACCTGGGCTACTATTCCCGGGTGCCAAACACAGGTGTGCTCCAGCAGACATGCTTGTTCCCTCTGTACATGCAATGCACTTCTGGACTTTTCTCAAGCAGCAGCAACAGAAGAAGGAGCGTTAACTCACTTGGCTCCACATCAGCCATGACCCCACCTGCACGGAGCAGCTGCAAGACATGGCATTAGATCCTGTCAAGTGGGTTACTCACAGCAAGGAGACAATTCCATTACTCAGAGGAAGGAACAAAATATGCCACCGAAAGGTTTAAGGACCGTGGAGCAAACATAAACATTGTTTAGGCTCCTATTTATGCACATATGAGCCTAGTGGGATTCACCAAAGCACCTGCATAACTTAGTCCCCTAATCTGTACCAGTCATAAAGGTATTCAGAGCCTAATTGCTAAAGTGTTTTTGAAACTCCCTGCAGGCATCAAAAGACCTTTGTAAATCTGTTCCCCTGTTTGACCAGATTTTTATGGACAGAGACTATAAACACCAATGTACAAATGCCTATTCATGAAGTCATACAATTTTGATCAGATTTTTAAGGACTATTTGCATTGTTAAAGGTTTATGTAATCCTTGACACATGTGGGTTCAAACGAGTTCAGTCACAAATTTGTTATTAATCTGCAGGTAAAATTTGGCTGCATGTTGTATCACTGCATGCACAGTTATGGTTTAAACACACTGTTGCCAGAATACAAATATTACTCCATCCTTCAACTCCAAATGTGAAGGCATCCACTGAGACAGTGTGACTGCTCCTGTGTACTTGTAGTTGAGTTTTGATTTAAAAAGCAGGCTTTTCTCTTCACTGGTTACAGCTTTTTATCCCTTACGTGAACTAAATTCCCTTACAAACAACATACATCTTGTACACAACTCACTGGAAAAAAAAAGAATCTCTCCTTTTTCATTGCAGAGATTTGTGTGGAGAGCCTGACTCCATTAATTTCAACTGGATTGACTCTGGGCCATCTGTTTTCTGTGCAGCTGCTTTATTGTGGGGAGAGAGGAAGACAAGAAAGCACCCTTCTAAGCTCTACCGATGACATCCAGATATAAGACTATAATTGGTGGAAAACCTTCTGAAGTCTGCTGTAATCACAGCAGTCAAAGGGATTAGAGTGTGATCTAAAAGAAGAGATGCAGATTAGGTTTTTTTCAAAAGGGTTTGAAACCTGCCTTCAGACCTTTTCCAGACCTTCATCCCTTAGAAGTAAAATAAATAATGCCACCGGTGTGAGAGGCAATTAAACTTGAATTTATACAAACTCATGTCTCTCACTCTTCGGCAGCATGGAGTAGACAGTGATAATCCATCAAGCAGCTGTTACAGTGCGTGTAGCAGCAAGGTGACACACTAACATGTGCCCACTGCACACAGACATTAGAAGGGCAGCACGTTAATTTTAGAACACAATCCTGGGTTTGTGTAACCTTAATCCCTGCTCTCACACCAATGATTTTATTGATATGGCCTGCACAGAAGGCAAACAGACAGAGTCCCATGCAACCGTCTACAGAAGGGAATAGAGCCTCACAGTTTCTAGAGGGTGACTCATTACGAAACCAGAGCTGGGCAAAGCATCCTCCAAAGCAGTTACACAACTGCAGGGCAAAGATGTGCTCAACTCGTTACATGTTACTGCATGCGTCACTACCACGCAAAATACACTTTGGTCTGGTTTTATTCTTTTGTTAAGTGTACTTAGCACTACTAATAAAAGCGTGTATTTCAGGATTATCCCCAGAATCACTCATTTCATGATCTAAACCCCTCTGCACCTTCATCTTAATACTGCCAGTAGCTTCAGTCACATTTGTAAATGTGTTCTTGGTCCCAGAAACAATTTATTAGTGCTTGAAGTTCTTGTGATAAGAGTGCTGCCTTTGCAGGATTAACCGATGCTACCCATGTATTTATGACTCGGGTAACTTGTTTTTTCCCAGCTTTAATAAATAATGAACCCCGGACGGCTTTTCAAGTGGGTTTTCACCCTCCTAGAGCTGTGGCTTGAGCCGGAACAGAGCACTGATGCCAGGCAGAGGCTCATTCCTCTGCCTCAGTAATTCTCAGCAGAATGCACATAATAGAGCCCTGCTGCTATAAGTACAGCAACAGCCTGGTAAGGAGCCGAGTGGGAAATGTGGGCTCTGGTGCTGTGTCTCTAACCACACCGAGTGCCTCCTTGGAGGCTGCCATCTCCCATCTCCTCCGAGATCTGAGCACCCTCTGCTTCTGCCTACATCAAATCCTGCTAAAAGGCAAGCTGGGGCCCTTAAGTGAAAGGGAGCTTGACGTGGAGATAATACCTCCATAAACCAGACAGCAGCAATTAACTAAGGACGCACCCTTCCCATACAAGTCTGTCAGATCCGCCGCATGCAGCGAAGTTGAGGATGGATTTTGCTGTTGTTAGGGAGCAATGATTACAATCTTTGTCTAAGCACATTCTGAGGGAAGCAATCCTTTTCTTCTGAGCAGGACGTTCATTGTGACTTACATCAACAGATCAATAGAGAGGTGGGAAACATCCTCCGAGAACCTACATGTTCACAAAGATGTTTTCCAAAGGTTTTTCAGTCTCACACTTACGTTTTCCGTGCTTATTGTCTCCACAACTTTGTGGTCAATAAGCTTACACGGGTGATGGCCTAACAACCACCCTGCTCCCCCAAGACAGTCATCTGTATGGCGCTGTTGGAGCCCTTTAAACAATTTTGTTTGATTTTCAGCTGCAGAGACTGTTGATGAAAAACTGAAACTCTTTTCTGAAACTTTGTCCCTGAGGTGCATGAAGTCCTGTGTGACCCTGTCACGCTTGTTCAGCTTAAAACCTCCCTCCTCTCTGCAGACTTCAGCAGCAAGAGATTAGCGGAACAGAATATACCTGTGCTGACACGGCCCTGCTACCTCCGATTTCAGACTTTCACAGTTTTCAGTGCATTTATCTCAAGTTTCATCAGGAATGGTGAAGTCCTTTTGGCTCAGTGGAGGTGCACACAGAATTAAAGCAGACTGGAGCAGAGAAAAGAATTCAGCCTGACTCTTGCTCACCTCATTCCCAGCAAACACCCACTGCAGTGAAGCAGCACAGCACCTGAACACAGCCCACCTGGGCATTAACAAAATCTGGGCAGACTTAAACTGCTGCCTTGGGAGAAGGGAGATTTTGCTTCCCTGTGTTCATTTATGCATCCATTTTATACTTAATCCTAATCTACCTGTATTGAAACCAGCACATATTTGGGACTTCAGCTCTGAGTGTTTTAGAATGCTTATAGCATAGATATTCACATGTTGTACATGTCAGAGTAATACTATATTTACCTCAAACATTACAAACCCAAAATGTTTCAGATACTTAAATAGGTGCCTTAAAGCAAACAATGTAAACACCTCATAAAAGCAAAATTCCCCAGTGCTGGCAAATAAACAGGCTGCAGGGAGAAAACAAAGGAAACACAAAGAAGAATCATTGGTAGATAAGATCAAATGAATAAAACACTACGAAAATTGTACCATAAAAATTCAGGGGCCTCTTTTAATGGTCATGTCTTCCTCGCCTGCCTATCACAGAGGACCGTGTTCCATACTTAATTACACCAGCATAAATCCAGAGAAACTCTATTGAAAGGCTGAGCTCACAAAACCACATCTGAGAGCCAACATAACTGCTCCTCCTATCTCTCTCTTCCTTTTTCTGGTTACATATAGCATAGATATTGGTAGTTCAGGCTCAAGCTTTCAAAACCTTTGGGGGTACATTACTCCAGAAGGAATATTACATTAAGGCAGCAGCATAAGGAATACAAGAGATACATATTTATTGCAGAGACTGGGCCAAAGCACAGTCACTGCCATCAAGAAAGGAGAAAAGCCAGCACTTTGTCCTACCTGCTGTCCCACTCCTGCGTAGTCATTGTTACTTCTGAACTGCTCTGCCAGAGTCAGGCTGGGATCCAGTAAAGACGTGGATAACTGGAGGGTGAAAGCTGAGGGTTCTGCAGTGGTTGGAGGGAGGAAAACTTCTTCCCTGTGAGAAGAAGGATGCCAGCTGGGGCAGGGGAAGCTGAGGGTGTGGGAGGTGGTCAGAGCCAACGAGTGCCGAGGAACAGCTGAAGCCAAAGCTGGGGATGCCACTGAAATCAGCCCCCCAGGCTGCAGCAATCACACACCTGCAGAGCCTCCTCCTAAGAGTGACATCTAATCTAGCCAGACTGGCTGCAGGGAGAGAAACCTGGAGGATAGGTCCCACTTTTGGGGGGTGCAGTGGCCAAAGAGGAGATGGGTTTACAAATGTCTCTAGTTTCCATGCTGGGTCCTTCTGACTTTTGGGGCCAACAGTTGAGACCCTTTTGGTGACTGCAGTGTGCTCATGAGCAGGTAGATACCCCCAAACTTGTGACCCGCCTTGGGAACCCCTCACAGCTTATAAATGTGGATTGGTGGTATTGAAAACTAACTAAAATATGTGTACATAAAGACATGCATTTGTATATGTAAACATATACATAAAAGCATCATATGCCTATGCAGGCTAATAATTTTTATATCTTTTCCCTAAAGCTTTGATCCAAAAGAACAAACAAGCCGGGGGAGGGGGGGGGAATCACGTAGCCCTGTGCTGTGTCTATACACATCCTGACAGTGTATTTTAGATATATTAAGTTAGAGAAAAATGCTTGCTGCGACATGGGTAGGAACAACGCCCCAGAAGCATTTTCCCAGGGTTACAAGGTGCCTCTGTGTTATGCAACATGGCAGCATTTCCTAACTCCTGGGAGCTCCTGCAGGAGACAGGTTTCCATTTGGAATTGTCAGCGTCTGTTTTATGCCAAACTGACTTGATCCAAAACATTTGCTTAGTAAGTACAGCCTTGGTGGCTGTACTGTGCATATTAAAAAGGACACTTTATTATTACAGTGGCAATAAAAGCAATGAAGAGACTTTATGAGCAACAAGAAATACATAAAGACTAGGTGCATCTGGACTTTGAATAATGTATGAAATCCAGATTTTAAGGCTGGCTTGTAAGATAAATGCAGTCCTCAAAAGTAACTGGACTTGTCTGATTATTCTGGCTCATTGATCTTCAAGGGTTTTAGTGCAAATACTCTGGTCCAAGATACTGCCTTTCTCCATCAAACCTCCTCTGAGAGAGTCAATATTTAGATGAATTTCCAGCTATAGTGAGAATATCACAAGCTACCCAGGCAGCTCTAAATCCTTCCACACAGCTTTCAGAGGGTGAAACATAAGCAAAAGTGAGAAGCCACTTTTTGGTCATGCATCCAAGGACCACAGAACCCCAGAATCACAGACCAAATCTGGGATGCTCTGCCCCTGCTCCAGGCTGCCAGACACCTGTCCCTGCCTCAGAGGCACCTCCTTATTTCAGCTGATGCCACATGAAATGCAGAAATATTCTCAGTTTGGGTCATCGCCCTCTTAGCCACCTCGAATCCTGAATGCCACTGGGGAGGAAGATGGACCCCTGGTTTCCAGCAGAATGCTTCAGCTCAAGGTTATTGCTCAGAAAGGGGTGACACTGCCTTTTACCCACTGGTTACTTTTCTGGGGGCAGCAGGGGTCCCTTCTTTTACCATTTGGCTGTGGGTAGCACAACCCTGGAGCCACCCAAGGCAGAGCTGCAGCCTGGAGTCAGGGCTACAACCAGCTGTTGTGACAGCTGTGTTGGGGCTTAAAACCAAGTCCCCTCACACAGCTGGTACCTCTGTGCCAGCGGTGAACGGCCAGAAGGAAACAATGGGTATAGCAAGAGGCCAACAGCTAAAATTCAGTCCTCAGGATCTTCCCTGCAGCTCCCATTACACTGTGCACAGAGGCTGTGATCAGTGCTGTGAGGTTCCACAGGGCAATGGCAAACCTTTCCACTCCGGAGCCTTTCCATGCTGCTGAAGTCTCTGTTTTAGCTTTTTGTACCTGTGACTCTACAATTTTCTCATCACCACGCCTGGAGGGTGCAGTAACAGCATTTTTATGGCACAGGTACTAAGAGGCTGCCAAACTTGCATTAACTGATACCACTCCTATGCTGTGCATTGCATGTTTTCTAGGATTAGACTTCCATGCATATCCATTCCTTGGGCTTTCATAAGCAAAGCTTGAAATGCTTAGGTCCTCATCTAAAAATGAAAAATAGTAATTAATGGGAAAACTCTGTACAACTCTTATTTGCTGTGGCCAAAGAACGAGGATTATAAATGTACTTTAGAATCAAGTATTTAACATGGGGAAACTTCACAACCGGTAATTGCCAAAAGGAATCTCTTCATGCTCTAACCTGTGCTGCTCACTGAGTCAAAGAACTAAGTGATTGCCTCAGTAATGGGCAATCAAGCCATGGTCAGGCACTTAACAGAACCAGGAATGGACTTTAAACTGTTGGTCATAAATGTAAAAATCAGAGCCCCAGGCATCACCAGGGATGTAAACCAGGCTGTCTGTGCTGGAGGGGTTTGACTCCTTGAAGTTTTTGCTTCTAATAAGAGAGTAAAGGGAGTGTGGTAGTGCTGGGCATGTGGCAGACAATACTGCTTCCCTCACTTTTTCCAGACCACCTGGATGGAAACACTCATCAGTTATCTTGCCCTGACTGTTACTAGCCCATTACCAGCTGGAAGCTGCACGTCGGAGATGCACCTGATGCCTTTCTGGCAGACACACGGGTTAATCTGTGCGCCCCATGGACCTGATATCCAGGTCCCAGACATCAGGAGAAGCGCCTGTGAGAAGGTTTGTTTGTATTTCCAGGTCCTGAGCAAAGGAATGTCATCGTGCTCCAGCTGGTGGTGGGAGGTGGCCGATGAGAGACGGAAGGCAGAGAGAAGGCAGCCCATGGCCAGAGTGCTGCTGTAGGGCTGCTGGGATGGAGAGAGACAACAGAGGGGTGCACAGAGGACCCACTCAGCAGGGTTTAATTTCTGGGGGCTTCCTGGATGCTCCATGTGCTTACATGGTACCCTCTCAGTATTTCTAATCCCCCCCTTGGTGCTACAAGTGGCACTGAGAGGCACTGAGGGAGTGCTCCAAGGTGCTGCTCACCGTGATGCCAACACCCGGGCTCTTGGGGAGAAAAGGGGTGGAGAGGTACAGAAGTGGTGAGATTGCTTTATAAATTATTGCCTGTGTTCAGCTGACACATTTCAAACTCCAAGAGAGGCATAAGCACTACTCGTAGGGTTTAAACTGTAAATCCTTAAAAAAAAAAAAATCCTTGAAAACCAAAGAAAGGCAACGCCAGAACCAAAACTTCCCTCACTTCATTTATATTTTACAATAGTTCAGCTTGTCAGTAGGATATAATTTGTGTTTTCTGCTCAGAAGATGCTCAGAACTACCACAAAACTGCCAAAAGACACCAACTTTTGTTTTATTTTGTCCTTGCTGCTCTATGCCTTTAGAATAGGCCAACAATAAACTATATTTAATGTAAAGTATTAAAAGTGAAGTTCTCCCCAGGCTGAAACCCAGTGCATGGACTTTCAGGTCTTCATGGTCAAGTTGTAAATCAACTGTGAATTAAACCTCTGTCAAAACATAGGATAAAATGGCTCTTCTGGTTGCTGCTATTGTTATATATTGTACACTATAACGTGACTAGTTTCAGAATTGAATTTCCTGCGTTGTTAACAAGTGTTTCCCATTTGGGAAGGATGCCCATTAACAGAGACACTTTTGTACAACAGCTCACACAAACAGCTGCCCGGTGCTGAGTTTTCTGTTGTTCACAGTTTAACAGATTTACAGATTTTAGGTTCATTAGATCATCATTGCTGATTTCCTCTGATTTCCATCTTAGACTCAGTCTGGAGAACAGATTCTTTGTCGTTGGGCATTTGTGAGTGTTCTCTATAAATTTTATGTATATTTCTTATATATATATATATATAAAAGAAATTAAAAAAAATAATATTTAATATCGGAGGAACATCACAGTTTATCTGTTGCCAAGTGTGAAGACCCCAGTCTCTGGGAACACTGGATGTGTGACAAGTTACCACATCTCTGCACATAGACATGTGAGATGTGTTTCCTCCCAGCCACTGGTTGCTAATACTTTTGCTGAAATTATCTGGGGCCAAATTTCCACTAAAAATTTCAAAAATCCAAGAGATAACTTTGATTTCTGACTGCAGTTTGATATGGAAATAAAGTTTATTTTAGTAACTGCTGCTATCTCCTCTGTACATCAAAGGTTACGTTTTGCAAGATGGAGGTGGAACTTCCACCTGAAAAATATGTATGTGCAGATAAGTACAAAGAGATTTAATTACCCAGCTGCAAATATTCTCTATTCACGAGCCAAAACGCTGAGCTAAATGCAGGTGGCCAGATTTGGCTCAGGAACTGCCTATGAAAAGAGCAGTCCAGCATATCCCTGTTTACCTGAGCTCTGCACTCCTCCCTCTGCTGTTTCTTGACATCCTGGGTTGTGCTTCGGGAGGCAGAACATCCAGGACATCAAAATTAAACCCTAGGGATGGAAAACAGCTTTTTCCATGTGTTTTCTCTATGAGGTTGAGTGTACAACCTCCGCTCACGCCGGTGAGCACTCAGTCAGTGAGCGTTCCCACCGCTATCAATACAGAAATCATCAAAGCTATCCATAGCATGGACATGATAAACTGAATTAAAGCTGTAATTTGTTAGTGTTTTGGAGAATTTTACTCAGATTTCTTGCATGTGGACATCAAAGATCAGGCACAGGTATTTGCTTTTGCAGATGGAGGGGCAAATTAAGCTCCCATCTTTGACAACTGCCCCTTTAGTATAATGAAATTCTTCCAGATCACAGGTGCACACCGGTCACTAAGGTTATCAGAGAGGACTGAGATGGCAGAGTCCTGGGTTTGTAACAAACTATTTCTCTACTACTTGAAATTTTAGGCTCAAAAGTTCATCAGATTCAACCCACTGTATTTTCACGGCATAAGAAAACGCAGTGCAGTAATTTTTATGGCCTGGAGACAGTAAGGAGCATCCCATAGCACCCCATCCTGTCTCATATTCCCTTTTTCTGCTGCAGCAGTGCACTGGTCTGAATAAAACAAAATAGCTCAAGTGAAGATTTTGATTGGAATTTATTTTCCTATCAGAAAATGTCCCCCTGTCAAAATGAACCAGTTTTCCTATAAATCCAAGGGGGTTTGGTTCTGTTCTGCCAAGGTTTACCTGGCTGCTGAGGTGCTGAGGTGCCCCATGGAAGCAGCTCCCCATCTGCAGAAAGCCCTGTCCAGGCATCCCTGCTCACCTGGCAGCCTGGAGGTCTCATCTCCAGAAGGTTACCTGTGCTACTCGTCCTGAAGGAGCTTGAAATTTTGAGTTCACAAACACTGGGTGCCTTGACTCAGCCCAGGGTTGTCAGACTTTGAGGTCCATCCCTCCTGTGCCAGCCCAGATCACTCCCTTCAGCCGGGCAGGTGGTTGCTCCCTGCTGCACTGCAACGTCAGGCTAACGCAGTTTGATTTAGCCAAATTAATTTCCACAGGATTTTCCTTCCGATAGGAGTTCTCATACGCCCGTTGACTTTGTTCTGATTTTGAACAGAATTTTTTCAACTGCCGGGATGGAGAGAAAGGGATTTTCCAAGCTTACACCAGCTCTGCCTTTGATTTTTAAAAGAACTTGTTCATGTCTCTTCACACTCAGCCTGGTCAGTCTTTTGTTTTGTTGTATCCTCTTTGTCTGCTTTTCCCCATTGCATCCTGCTTCAGATTATCATTTAAATTAAGCTCAAAACTCTATCCCAAAAGCAAAGTCTCCTCATGCCCTCTACACTGCTCTCATTTCCCTCCAGCCCCAGCTTTTCTTCTGTTTCTTAAGCTGCAAAAAGCCTCAGAAATCAGTCTGCAGCTGAAATTCAGCTCCTTTGGATGTCTCCTCCTCTGATCCGGGGACTCCTGGATCCCCTACTTCCCCCTTGCTCCCAGTGTCAAATCTCCAAACTTTCTTGTAAGCGCTTATTTCTTATGGTGGGAAAGAAAAGAAAGTCAAGCAAAGGGACGTGCTCTGGAATAGGTCATTCTGTTAGCAGGAACTGATGGCAAGAATAAAAATAAATCTCAGAGCTCTGACACTTACTCATTTTAAAGGACTGATGGGAGACAAGCAAAAAAACAAAAGCCCAAAGGCAGATTTGAACAAGAGGGCGAGCAGCATAGATCTAAAAACCCAATAAAGTCTCAGCCAGAACAATTTTAGAGGGGAGAGAGTTCTGGCACAAGGGACCGTATGTTTGACTCAGCCTGATTAGAGGAAATAAATAGAGGCATAGCCATCCTGTGAAAGGAAAACTTCCTGAGTCAGCAAGCACAGACCAACCCAGGGGTGAGATCATGAACGGGGAGAACAAGGCTCTCAGTAACTTCGTAAATGGTGTGTGCTTAACCTGGGCATTCTTGTTTCAAAAAAAAGAAGCTGCAAAAATAGACAGAATCAGGGGAAATGTCAAAGAAAAGGAAACAAAAGGATGCAAATAGGTGGAGCTTCAGTAAAAGGAGGCATTCCATGTTTGTTCATTTCTGTAACAGGAAAAGAAGACCAAGTGGAGATTTTCTGATCAAATAAAAGATGCTACAGTCTAGGCCAGTCAGATGATCCTATTCAGCATTTCCCATAACAAGGTGATACTGAAAATAATGAAAAATCATGGAATCCTTGCTTCCATAATGTGTAATTAATCTATATAACATATTGCAATTGGATTTGAGGGGAGTTGTACACTGGGATGAACCAGCAGCGTTACCAGGAGTTACACACACACACACCTTGATTTCAGTCTTACAAAATGAGCATTCCTGTATGTTTTGGGGATTTTTTTCCCTTTTGTTTGCAAACCTGAATGGCCATTAGGATGTGAATGAATTGCAAAGTAAACCAATTTATTAGTCCAGAGGGAAGATTAATGAAGTATAACCCCTTGCAGTGCATGCTCACCACACTGCCAAAGCCAGAATTTAAGACAGGCCCATCTCAAAAACCTGAAACGCTGTTGATTGAGGCTGGAAGAAAGATTTCCATTGACCTCAAGGATGCTGGATCAGCCTTTAGGAGGGGTGATAATGATCACAGTTATCGGCAAGCACCAGCCATCAAGCAGGTACCAGGAATGGGAGAGCTCTCCATCCAGGTAATCCTGCCAAGTTCAGTGTCCCTCAGTGCCCCCCAGTGCCCCCAATCCTCTGGGATCTGCTCACCAGAGCTGTCCTTTTCCACTGCAATAAGTCCATCCCAGGACAAGCTCATATTATTTCACTGTAAAAGGACATAGAAGATGAATGAGTGGTTTTACAGGGAACTTTTTTTGTGCTCATGGGCTTGAGGACATCCAGTAATGGCTCTCTAGAGAGTAAAACTGGTTTTTTGCCCCAGTGAATGTTTTGGGCTTTCCAGCTGTACACTCAGAGCCTCCCTAGTTTCTGGCTGAAATCCATGTAAAACATAATTGAATTGATTGATGTGAGCAACAATTTGCACTGATAGAAAATTGATATGAGCAGAAAGGGAGATTATTCCTAACAAATTGGATGGGAGCGGCAGAGAATGATGAGTTCAACACCTGTTCTTTCCCAAGTCTTATGGAGTTGACCAGAGTGGTTCAGATGTGGCTCCAGAAATCATAAATCACGTAGATGAACAATTATAAATCACACACATCTCTTTTTCTAGAGTGTTGCCATCATTTTTCTGGATTTTTGCTATGGTTTAGTTAAAAAGTAACTTTATTGTTTGGTACCATATAACTTTTTTCATGCATATATGTATACATGATATTTAAACAAAGAATGAAAAGTCATGAGAAATAAAAATCACCCCAAAAGAATATAACGAGTGTATCCCAAGTATACAGTTGGATAAATAAGGCAGCTAAAAACTGAAGAAGAGTCATCTGCAGCTAAAGCACCACCTAAAGATGTAATTCCCTATTCTTTTTAAAGTCGGCTTCGGCTAGCCCTTAAACTTTCTAAAAGGCACAATTCAGGGGTTTGCTGAGATGTTACATTATACTTTAAAAATATTTAAGATTCTTTTCATACTAAGTGCCAAACTACATCTCAGGAAAAAAAAGATGTAAATTCCTAGTGAGAATTTAAGTAATGTATTCCGTGAGAGAACAGCAGAGTGCCACATTTCTTTTATAGTGACGCATTAACCTCCTCATATCATATGTTGAAGGGAAAAAAAAAAAAAAATCCCTTCACTCCAGAAGACCAGAAAACCTTATTTTTCCCCATTACTGTTTGTTTGCATTTTTGAGATTCCTTTAAAGAAGAAATCTTAATGCATCCATGGGAGGGGGACTAGATAATTTCCATCCCAGACTTCTGAGCGAACTGCCAAAACAAACTGCAGGTCTGGCAATAAACTGCTCAAACTGGTCTGAGTTCAGTGTGACAGGAGAAGAGCAAATAAAATATCATGGGGGAAAAAGCAGGTTTCTTCATTTAACCCAGGGTAGCAAACCACTGGTCGTTCAGTCAAGTTTGGCATGCAGAGTAATTTTGGATGCTACCAAGTAGAAAGAATTACTATGCATAGAAAATATATGTCTTTGTCACAGCAATCAAAAAAGATTCCCCATTGCTGGTGCAGCCTCTGCGCGATGCTCAGAGCTAATCAAGGTGGAAAAAACCCGTTTTGTTGAGTGGAAGACAGAAAATGCAACTAAGCTTCACTAAATACAGCTCATGCCAAACTATGCTGATATTTTGTTTGAAAACAAACCCCCAAAAGCAACAGATTAAGTAAGAAGAGGAAATGCAGCTGATCTGATTTATCCCAGTGTCTCTAAAGCAGCCAGTATTAGGTGTTCTGGATGGTGGGGAGAGCGGGGAGCTTTGAAGTGGTGCTGATTTGTCTGACTAGAAGGAGACATGAAAGGAGGAGGGAGACTAAAAGTCCTGTCTGCCATGAGTCCTGCTGAATTTTCCTATTAATGACACAGACACAAGGAGAAGTGTGTGGATTATATTCCCTAAAGACACAGGTTGGAAAGTGCTGCCAACATGGAATATAGGAAGAGGGCTGGAGGACACCGGGGCTGAAGGAGATTGAAAGAAATTCAACCTTCTGCAAGGGCACATACATGGAAATTAATAAAATCTTCAGCTAATAGCTAGAGGCTGCTCTTTTAAGTGTTTCATCCAAAGGCTTTCCTAGTGCAAGATGAGAGCCTGGTAACGAGAGCACATTCACGGTGCCTGCAGCTGCCATGGCTTGGCTCCTCTCCACCACCTTCTCCCTCTCGCCCCATGGCCTCTCTCCTCTCATGGGGCCTGAAATAAATTTTGTTCATGATCAAAGCACAGTTTCCTCTTACCATTGCACCTGCTGTATCCCTCCCTACATGTCAGAGTTATCATAAGGCTACATGTCCTTACAAGCAGCTAAGGCTCCTCACTTCGCAGGTCTCTGGGGAAGGGATCGCGATGCTCATTTGTATCTGCCACCCCTCACCTTGTTCCCTTCACCATCTCTGGCCCCACTAATATTTGCTGCACTGTTACTCCAAAAAGAGAAAAGGAAAGTGGCCCCTGAGATTAATGTGTAGCCTTCTGGAAAGGAAAGGATGTGGTTTTGTCTCTCAAACTCGAGATGGAACTCAGAGGCAGGTTTCCAGTTTCCCCGGCGTGCGTTTTCACTACTCTAAAGACTGTGGTTACAGCCTCCACTTCCTGCTCCATCTGCTTTCTAACCTTGGCATTAACAGCAAGCAGGAGCCTTTTACTCAAAGGTGACAAATTAATTCTGGAAAGGGGTTATGGGCTCTGAATCCCATTTTCACAGCATCTCCTATCTCATGGATGTGGGTCAATGCTAAACCCTGGATATCTGGAGGATTTCAAATACACCCATCTCTTTAGTATTTCCTAAGGCAGGCTTAAGTGTTCCCTGCTTTACTTGCTGCCTGCTTTGAATCTCATTCTGAGGCACTTAATCCTCTGCATTCACCCCAGAGGGAATTCAGGCATCTCACTCAACTCTTCGAACTTTGCTCCTGGAACAAGTCCTGCAACCGCCAGGCATCGCCCCGCTCCAAAATGCCCATTTCTATTCATGAGGCCAAGTTTTGGGATCTAACAGCACTAATCATCTGAGGGGGCATGTACCAACCACTTGCATGACACAGCTCCACCGTTGCCTTGGAACCTTGCATTCAGCTCTTGATGCAAAACTGTGGGATAAGTACTTTTCTCCACTGGAAGCTGCTCATCAAATCATTTAACCTGAGAAACGTTCCAAAAAGAGCAACATCCTGAGAGGGAAAGGAGGAACAGGAGAGTTTATCTGGGCCAGAAACAGGTTTTACAGCCCTGAAATGATGTGGCTTTTTTATTTTCCCCTGATAAATTCAAGTCTAAACACTGTGTAAACAAGGGATCCCTTGGAAATAAATTTAAGGAGCGGGTAGTGATTCTGCAGGTGTCTGAGAGAGGATTGTGTCTAAGAAGGAAAAGGAGGTTATTCCCCTTCAGGTAATTTGGATCCTGGCATGGTTTCCGAATTCAGGGAATCAAACTGCAGCAACATGAAATGCAGTCAGAAGGACAACAACTTTAGCAATCCTTAAACCAGTTCCTTCCCCACAGGAAGGCAAACATGTACGTTTCAAAGGGCATAAAATTTAAAGTAGAAACCCATCATCAGCCGTGGAGATCCCACAGCATCACCCTGTCCAGCTGAAATCCTGTTCAACACACATGGATCACTGCAGCCTGAAGGCCATTTTTTCTATGTCTGAGACGTGGTAGCAAGATGACCCAGTGCTCCTGTCTGCTCCCCCACCTTGCCCACAGCAACCTTCCTCCTCACATCCCTTTTACTGGGCTTCTTCAAAGATATAATTTTATTTTTTTTTTAAATTACTGTTTTATTTTCTGGTATTTTTCACCTGTCATAAAGGTTTGACTCCTTACTTTTCTCCTGACTTCTCCAGAGCAGCTGTTCAACAAGCACCTGGCTTCCCACAGCACCAGGGCTCTGGCAGGTGAGCAGTGGGAGCATTGTCCTTCCCTGGTGCTCCTTCCCACTATCCTGGCTTTGGGTCCTGGCTGCACACCTGTGGTTTCCTAGCAGTGCACTTGGTTGTATCTGTCAGCTCATAAGCCCAAAGAGTCATCCCATTTTTGTGGCTTCTGAATGTTGTAATAATTTCTTCTCCACCTTCCATGACATCTTGTCCCTTAGTTAAATGAGTTGAGTGTAAGTGCCAGGGACCCATCTGGGTGAATAGAGCGGGGCTGAGATTGAATGGAGGAAATCCTGGGAGCTATTGATCCAGCTGATTTCCCAACATATTTCACCACGCAGCCCTTTTAGCACCACCCAGGAACTGACTAATGTCCACTGAAATTCAGCCCTGAAGTTTGGAAAAGGTTTATTTAAATGAATTTTCCTTGGCATTTACTTCGCAAGTTACAAAAAGCTTCTCTTTTGCTTCAGTAGTTATACTGCATATATTCTCTTGGACTTTCATATTCATTCTCTCTTGTTTGGATGCCAAACAAATTTATCTCCGGCTTTCATCTACTTCAAAAAGGCTTTTTTTTTTTGTTTGCTTCTCTTATGCCAGCGGTACATATCAAAACCACAGAGGCTTATCAAGTGTTAACAGTGTTTATCTCTCAATTTTGCAGTTGTTTTCAGAAACAGTGAAATGTGTTTTTCTCGTGTTCAGCCATATTTCATTAAGAGAGTGTTATGGCTTTTATAATCTTTGAGTGCTAGTTTTAAGATAGATGTATACGAATATCTGTCACATTTAATTATCTCCTCCATCACATTCAGTAAGTGGCCTATTAAGAGCGAAATGACTGGTTCATATACTCATTAGAAAAGGGAGATTTCATGGTACAACAAAGAGGAAACGATTTTTTTTATTTCTGACTCTACAAGAAAGAAAAAAAGAAATCACAATGCTTAAAGAGGAATGTTTAATCTCTTCCGTGAGCCATAAGAATCCAGAATATTTGCTTTATGCTGTTGGTATGACTTATAGATCCTTTGATTACAGGTTCAAATCCAACTCTGTATGTGGAGGGTGAAAGTTATAATTAAATAACTAACTGGTGGCCTACATAAGCGAGTTGTTTTCAGTCTAGTTTTCCTTGGAGAAGGCACAAGAATCCACTTGGGTTCACTCCTCACGACACAAACCAGGCGTGATTACTGATTGGAGATGGCTGAACTCAGTGACAAGGTACCAAAGAGATTTTTCTCTTTGCAGTGCAGTCAAGAACAGCATTATATTCCCTATCTGGATTTGACCTTGAGCGGTGGAGAGAGCTGGCTGGCTTTGTCCCCAGTCAGAAGTTATTCCACGATGGGTGTCTCTGCAGCAGAAGCAGATCTCCCTTTTCCAGAGTCTCAGCTTCGCTGCTTGTTCTGCCCTTGATCCTGACACTTCTTCCTCTCACACACACTGAACTTTCCTGCCTGCTGGTGGCTGTCCTTGAAGTCCAGGTCAGAGGCATCGTGGCACCCCTTTCTCCTCTCCTCCACCTGTTCTTACAGTGGCCATTCCTCTGGTTCCACATTGCCTCTGGAATTTAAGGTCTGGACAATATTATATCTCTGGGTCTTGTATTATAGGTGGCTGGGTCTTTTTTCCTTCCAGCATTTGCTCTGCCTCACCTCAGAATCTGTCCATGCATATGAAAAAAGAGGAGATAATGTCCTTTTAATGGATAATGTTCATTTTATAGAAGCCATAACTGAAGTTATTAGCATTTTCCACTCCAGGTAATCACAGCATCAGCCCACAGCTTCTTATGACTGACCCCAAAGAAGAACAGTTGGCTTATCCCTTTATTATTTTTAGAATCTGATACTTTTTCAAGATGCTGAGCCGTTCTATTGTTTTGCTACACTACATTTCCACTTCTGCTTTCCTTCCCCCCGGTACACCTCTGGGAATAGCCTGGGTTCCTCCAAAGTCCTCTCTTGCCTCTGCCAAATGGGATTCAGTTCAGTGACAGACCAGGGACCTGATCTGAACCTGTGGGGATGGCTTGAGAAGAGAGGCATGATGAGATCTGCAGTTCTGGGGTTGGTGGGAGGAAAATAGACATCTTTAGCCTTATTTATTACAATGATGCAAATCCCTCCTGGCTTTTTTTTTTCTCCTTACTTAAAAGACCTCTAAATTTAATATAATTTAGGTGTAAAACTTCCATTATGGTCTGTCTGGTCCTCAAAACCCCCAAATATTCCTTTATTGTGGGAATGCTACATGGTGACACCTCCCCACCATTTATCTCCACACCATGAGCTGTCACAAAAATACGGCTAAAGATGGCCATTTGCATCCATATCCTTCTTTTATACTCCAGTTTTCTTCTCTTCCTCCTGACCCCATGGCCCAGTAATCCCTGTCTGTCTTTCTGTTCAGTCCCTTGGCATCATCCTGCAAGTATTTCTGCAGGCAAATAAACTCACTTTACAATTTAGGCATCTAGGCTGACTGGATCGAGCAGCAGTTCTGCTGCTGAAAACAGTGAATACTATTTTTCATCATCATCAACAGTAAAGTGTGTTTTCGAGTATTAGATTTGCTGCTGAGTGTTGGATTTGTAACCTTAGAAAATCAGGATCTGAGGATGTACATATATTATCTACAAAGAACATAGCTGTCTGTAGTAATAGGGAGATTTTTCTACAGATAGCTCATAGTGTGAGACTAATAAAGGCTTCATATAACAAAGCTGCACGAGGCTTTAAAGCCAGATCTCAATACAAGTCCTAATTTATATTTCACATTCAAATAAATGGCCAAATCTGCAGAAATGTTAGCAAAAAAAGTTTGCCTCTTTTGGGCTCGTGAGCCAGGTTCAGAAGTGAGAATAGGAAATATATGGACATATCCTGGGAAGGAGAGCTTGCTTGCAAGAGCAGAGGGGCTGCAACAGGCAAGTACATCCCCGCTCCTTCCCATTTCCCTTTGCTGCTCCTGTGTATACAAAACCCCCGATTCTTGGTTGGTGCACATAAAAAAAATAGGTGGAAAGGTTGAAAGTTTTAAAAAATCTGTTCTACTGTCTCCTCTATAATTCGATTTTTGTAAAAAAAGCCCCAACCAAACAACAACAACATCAAAAAAAACCCCAAAAACCTAATAAAAAAGCCCCACCAAAACACTTCAAGCTGTCTGACATCTCTATTTCTAAATACTGTTCTAACTGTTTAAAAGAAATCAGACTATAATGGTTTGTATAGAAAATCTACCTGCTGCTTACCCTGATAAAGCAATACCTCTGTGCTTGCAGGTGTTCCACAATCTGCTTGGAAAATCCGTAAAACCAGCATCACGTGCCACATTTAGCTGATAAGAGAGGAGAAACAGCTACAGTCTTTCATTTCTTTATTGTTTGATCATTATTTTGCAAGCTTTACACCATATGTTGCTAATTGACATACAACGGATGTGTGCTCTGTTGTCCTCATTAATTTGTAGAAACTAAATATTTTGTCTTCCACTTAAAACTCGCTAAGATCCAGTCTGAAAAAAATCCATAATTAGGCTCATACTGTTTGTGGAGTGCAGCAAGGGCGTCCTGGCACTGTCAGCTGGGGAGGAGGAGAAGGGAGAGAAGAATAAACTGTGTGAGTGAAATCTTCAGGCAAAAGAGATACTGGCGCGAGCAATTACACTTCGCAGTGTCCCTCAGCTCACTGTGCTTTGGAAAATCAAATAAACTGTTAATGTACCTTCCTGTAATGAAGATTTCTGAAAACAAATCATCCCAGCTCAGAGGAGTGCGAAGGACTGGAGCTCTCAGGAGTGCTGGGACCTGCAGCCTCTGTCGCCTTTGGCACTGGTTTGTGCCGGAAGGACCTCACAAAACCTCACCCCAACCAGCCCAGCACTTCTTCCTTGTATGTGTTAATTCTGGTACTGTAGAGCAGAGACCCTGCAAAAGGCAGGACTTCTCAGCCCCTTCAGAAGATTAATTAGAGCGAGGTTGAACAGGCATGGCCTCGTCCCCGCTCATTCTGCCTGATCCTCAGTGCGGAGGGCAGGCTGGCAGGCACAGCACTGCCACTGAGCCTCAGGAAGCTACTCTTTTTCCTGCTTAAATCATGTTGATTTAATGGCTAGTTTAAAAGACCACAAGTCTGGGCTGCCAAACTGTTACCCAAGCTCCACTTTTGCCCTCAGCACTGTGACTTTCTGCCACACATCTGGAAAGCCTGAGTTAGTTCTCCTTTAGAAATTCAATATCGCTGTTATGTTACAAGGCCTCATTAACATGAGTAAAATCCTCTCATGAAAGACACCACAGAGTGTCAGAATTTTATCTTTTCCCTTTCTAGCAGTGATTACTTTTCCATTCCTGTCACTCAGTGGAATGAACTTCATATTTATTTCGAACCCGAAAATTCAGATTTACTATGCAGAAAACTCTGCGGAGTCGTCAGCCCACTTTTCTTTTAGGGTAACTCAAATGAATGCTTGGAGACACTCCACCATCTTCTCCAGTACGGATTCTGGATCGTGTCCAACGTCCTTGTAAATTATCATCATCTTTTTATGCCTTAAAAGCAGGAAGTAATCAGTGGTCTAAAAAAAAAAAGGAGAAAACTGACCACCTATCTCAGTGACTAGATATATATATCCAGAAAAAGAACTGAACACAACAAAGCAATAACAGAAGTTGATCAGTCTTATGTGCTGTGGCACTCACAGATGTATCCTCCCAAAGATGAATTTTCTGTCACAAGTCCAAACCACTAAAGCATGAGGAATAGCAGTAGCAGATACCACTGATTATAAGAAGCAGGAGTCTCTGAGAGTTATCTAAATATCTCATAAAAAATGATCATTTTCTGTCTCTAGGCTTGCCTTCCAGGTAGAAATGGAATATTGCCTCTAAATGTTATTAAGGAACAGATGGGTCTGTACTCCAGATCAGTTTTCCTTCCAATAGCAGCAACGCTCTTCATCATTGAAATGCTGAACATTTGCCTGGAATTCATGAATTACTGACAGTGCTCTGCTCAGGACATGGCTTTGTCAGTAGATCTCCAAGAAATAAAACAAAAAGCACCAAACAGTGTCCCGGTAAAGCCACCCAGACAGATTTTTTGATAGTAGCATGAAAATACAGTTAGAGATCTTGATCATTTCTCTGAAGGAGAGTCAAATCAGCTCAAGTCTGTGGCAGCTAAAGGACGCTGCGCTGGTTAGGAGCAATAACACACAAACAAAAGCAACAACTGTTTTAGCTGGCACTTCTGCACAAGTTTCAGCTGTGGCTCTGCAGCATTACTGGCACATCTCTCAGATGTGCTTGTCCTGGCAGAGAAACCAAAGGCTGTTTTCTCGTGGCGTTGCCTCCAGCTGGTTACACGTGGCACAAGGAAGAAGGAAGGTGCATCACCAGGTGTCCTGGATCATGGTGGCTGTGCTGATGCTGCATCACTGTTAAGGCTCCCATAAGCTCTGCTGCATCATCATTAACCAAGACCAAAAACAGAGAAAGGGTGGAGGTGCAGGTTCTCTGAGTTCTCCTAGATGTTGGTTATCCAAAAACCTGCAATTTGGGTTTCAAAAGTGACTAAAGTCTTTGCAATGAAATACGGCAAATAATGTCCTGTGAGATAGATGACTTCAGACCTGCTTCAGAGAGGACCGTGCAGGAGCACACTCAGTTCCTGTTCCAAAGCCTGTGGAGATTAATGGAGAAGCTCCAACTGGAATAAGTGTCACGTACACCTTTTCCCCATTTTTTGATCTTTCCATTAGCCCATTCTAAATCTCTAAATTGCTGAATCAGGTTTTTGTCAATTCATGTGGTGACTGTAGCTCCTCCACCATTTGACATATCTGGTCAGTTCTCAGACACTTCTCTCAGACAGTGCAGAGAACAGAGTTTTGTCTGTTGCAACAATTTGCTGCATCTTTGGATGTTGTCCCCCCCTGCACTTTAACATTGGTGGTTTGTTTCATGACAGCTTCTGTGGTTTCCTTTCCCATCCCTCGTATAAGTGCCAGTTTACTTTCTTCCTAGTATTGTACAGTAGAACACATTACATTTATTGGTTTCTCAGTGTTAGCAGTGCACCTCGGTTTCCAGAGGGAAACCCTACTAGATGTGTCATTGGGGGGGGGAATTTTTGGTCTCTTAAGTTATCTATGCACTTAAAAATAAATAAAGAGAGACATATGTAAATCCCTTCCCCCCCCCCTTTATAAATATCCCTGAAATAAAAAGGGTACATTATCCCCCCTGCTTTGAAATCTGATTTTTGAATCAATTGGATGATTGATTTAGAGATGAAATTGAAAGCAAAGTCTTGAAACTTCTCAAAAGCCTGGCAGTATTTCAGCCCAAGCCATGATGTTTTAAGGGCCCCATTCATCCCACGGACATTTTGTGCTGGACAATCCATTATGATTTTTGCTGTTCTGTTCTTCTCATAAAACCATCAGTACTCCCTCCTTCTGTCTGTCTTTTACAAAAGGAAAAAAAAAAAAAATCCAATTCTTCCAGTTAAGTCATTCTTTGGCACTGGGAACACAGGAAGTAATTTCTCACTGTCAGCTGGGAAACCATAAAGTTTGAGTGGGTCAAGCCCTTAATCCCTCCTCGGCATCCCCGATTGCATTACCACCATTACAGCAGTGCTATATATAGGGTCAGGACAGGGAGGATGGTGCTAACACAGTCTTTCTCTCCTTAAAACTGGCCTTAGACGACTTTGCTTTCAGCTCTGAGGGTGAGAATACATCTTTTCGTCCCCAGTAACTGGCAAGAACAGCTTGGGAGAAAAAATACAATTTTCAAGTCCTAAGACCAAATGTTATTCACTGAAATGCAGTGTCAGGTAAATAAATGAGCTGTACAGTCTGCAGCATAGACAAATAATGTTGAAGAGTTGGAAAAAAAATAAACATTTTGACTTGTAGGGTCCATCTCAGGTCCTGTTATTTCTGTAGTTTCTTCTCCAGTAACTCGGATCCCACCAGCTGAGACTGACAGTGTTTTACACACCACAGATTTTAAATATCAAAATGACAGTTTCTCACATGTTGTTGTCCATCAGTGTGAGCCATGATTGCTGTTTGGAGAAGATGTGATTGCCAACCTGTGGCTGGCGTGATTGCTCTTTGCAATCTGCTGTTCCTGAATGATTTTTTGGGGGGAGTGTGGGGGAGGTAAGCGGCTGGGCTGGAGTGCACTTCCCATATTAATGTTTCTGTCCTGGTTTCTCACTGCAATGCTTATGCAATTACAGTGTGCTCTGTGTGCATTTTGAGCTATTGGTCTCTTTTAAGTGTTTTCATACCCGTTTTATACCCATTGGCTAATCTGATAGCTCTTAAGATCCTGTAAGTTTTCTACAGGTAAACAAGGAAAACAGACTCTGTTAATATTCCCATTTAAACAAAATTTACTGTGTGTTACCAATGGGCAAATATATTTTTCCTAGAATGTTCAGCTTTTTGGAGAAACAGACATTAAAAAATCCTTTTGTACTCAATAAGAAAAGTGGTATTTAAAGGGAATTCACACAGCAACTGATTTAAGACAGTTGCACAAAGCTTCACTGGTTCCACTGTGCACAGACCCATTTATTTCCAGACATTGTCTTGTATATTGAGTATATATGCAAACATTGTTCCACCCTCTGACATAACTATATATCCACAGTGAAAAGCTTGGCTGTAATTGCTGGAAGAACACTGAAGTTATTGGCTCTTTAGTCTGCCTAGTCCAGAGGAAAATGATCCTAGGGAAAATTCTTCTAAACCTTATTAGTGGCAGTTGACTTATGACCTATATCACAGTAATTTTTACTTGATATGAATAAAATCAATTGTGTTTCTCTGTAGTGTAACTATCCACTTTCACATTATTAGCATATCTAATCTGGTTTTGGATTGAATTTAGCTTTTGTCCTCAGTGATATTTCATTTTGGTTAGTGCTGCTATGGATCACGCTGTGTTTTCTTTTATTTTGTATCAGCTTTTTATTTGCTGCCTTTCAGATCGATTGATTGTGACTTCATTAAGGGAGAGGGCAAATATTAGCCAGTGTTTTTAACTCTGCCCCTGATTTTACTTGTCTCATCTGTCCCTATCAGGGGGTTTCTCTTGCCTCCACGTTACATGGTCTGTGCTGTTTCTGCCTTCATTTAAACGAAAGCCTCTCCAGGCTCCTAATCACTTTGATTGCCCACATCTGCACATCGTGTCTTCTCTGAAACAGGGTGGTTGAGTTCATAAAATTTTACAGAGGAGAGCAGGGAAAGATGTTGTTGAACTGACATTAATGAAGGATCTCATAGGCCAGTGGCTCCAATTCAAGCTACGATGTCACAGCTGAAACAATGTCAGGACCCATTTCACAACCTATTACAAAAGAAAAACCACACAACAACAAAAGCTCATAACCCTCTGGATGTTGCCCTGAGATCCATTCACACTGACAGGTTCTGCAGGATATTGGATGTTCTCATCTCGCTGAGCAGAAATCCTTTGGTATTTCACAGGGAGGACTGGGCTTCTTGGAAGCTTCAGCCCCTTTCTGCTGCTGTGAAAAACATTTGAAGAGAAGGTCCAGAATCTTGGGTAAATGCCACGTAAATAGAATGTAAAAAGCAGAAGGAAATATAAAAGTTACTGCATCCAAGAAGTGGATTTGAGCCCATGCCAGGAAAAGAATGTCAATACACACGTATGGAAAGGAATGTATGTTATGCTTTATAGCAGTGTAGAGTAATCCTTTATCAGATCTTTTGGTTTACCACTGAAAAATAATAGATATACCAATACCAAAAACCTTCCTCTTTCAGGAGAGTGAAAAAGAGTCTTAATTGCATTGAATTTATGACACTTTTTGTGCATTGGGTGGACAAGATCTGAGAAGGCAAAAGGCAGGGCTGCAGTGCCACCAGTTGCTTTGCTGTGCACATTCACATATTGATTAATGTCCATCTTGATTTATTTTCAGAGGGCATAAGCAATGTCCTATAACAAGCACACACTTGCACTAAGTAACTGTTGATTCGTTTTGGACATTTGATCAAAACCATTCAGAAGCTTCAAAGCACTCCCTGTTACATTTCTACACTTTTTCCCCCCTCATTTTGTCCTTGGGGGAAAAAAAAAAGCAGCAAAGGCATGCAAATGCAATCACACTGGCCTCAGATGATGAATATTAAAACTTTGATAGGTTGCAGCTTTTTCCTGCTTGATGTTGATGTATATTTGTTGCCATGGGTATGTGTGGGCAATGTGTAGGTGGCTTTTTTAATGCTTTGCAGCTCATCAAAAAGTTGATCTGTTTGAAGCCAACAATGATGATTGTGCTTGTCCATGTGATATTTACTCTCATGTCTTGTGTTGTACACTAATTAAACTGATGTAAGAGTGAACAGGTCGACACTGTAAAAGTTAATGGCTCTCTTCAGAACCACAGATGTTTTTAAGGTCACATTTAAAGTATTAATTTTGAATGTCAGGCCGTTTGAACCCTGCTGAGTGCACTGTTCAGGTGTATACCAAAGCAACATCTTCCCTATGAATCTGGTACTGGAATATTTCCCTCTTGCCTACAAAGAAAATCCACCACATAAAGCAGGGTAAGTTAGGACAGAGTTAATTCTTGAGATGCTCCCTATGACTGGTGCTCTGAATTAAAATCAGAATCTGTACAATGTTAATGCTGTAATTAAATTTAATTAGATTTAAAGCTCAACCTTTTCATGGTGAGTTAAAGAACATTTCTGTATTGTTTTACTGATCATTGCAGTAAATTGCTTGAGAACGTAAGGCTTGAAGGCCAAGATCCTCAAAAGGATAGTGAGACCTGAAAGGGACTCTGGCAGAGTTCAAGACTGCTGCTCCCCATCCTCCTTCCTGTCTCCTAAGCTGTACTGCTTGAAATGCAGTGGATGAGAGCACAAAGAGAGCTGGATCTCCCCCTCAACACACCCCATAGTGTGACCTGGAGTTACTCTGACTGCAATCCTCCTCCTCAAAGTGTCTTGTGTGGTTGGACTTATGGCAACGCCCCTGGAGGGCTTGGGGTGCGCTTCAGGAGCCACAACCACCTTAGATGACAAGAAATACTGTAGCATTAACACAGAGCTGCACACAGGATAACCTGCTCTTATTACTGGCAGCCTCTGACCTAATACAAGGCTGTGTGGACTCCTGAGGGTCCCCAAAGGCCAGGTTTTGTGTTAGTGTTGCAATGCCTATATCCTGTTTTCTCTCCTGTGCTTCGTTAACCGCTGCTTAGACCCTCCCTGAACAAGCTTTCTCTTGACACCAGCTGTCTCACTGGCTATTAGCCTGTCTCTAACCTTTGTGTTTACTGGGAAAAATTATGGAGACAAAGGGAACAAAGCAATTCGGGCATCATCTGACAGGTTGTGATTTCCAGCAGCTGTCTGGGCAGGGCTGTTGTAACCCAAGCAGCAAGCAGAGGTGAGGAGCCCGTGCTGATTCAGTTATTACGACTGTCTGTCTTGCCCTCAGAGGGCTGAGGTAATGTGCAGATCAGAGAGAAAGACGAGCTAGAAACTAGCCAAGTCCAAAGGCTTCTGAATTTGGTAGAAATCTTTTCATGGAATTCAGTGATTTGTGGATCAGGGCCATTAAGAGAGCTCTGACAAGTGGGAACACAGAGACGTCGAAGATCCCACCCCCCAACATATTAAATAGAAATGGAAGCGGGGGGAACTCAACACAGGATCCTCTCACCTGTACAGCACATGCTGTATTTCTATGTAAAGAAAACAGGTCTGTATTCTGCATGTGCTCTCTTGACCTCAAAAACCCTGCAGCTCTTTCCCTTGCACTTCCTAATATCCTACTGTACCTTGTAGGTGAATTCTCAGAAAAAAAAAATTGTACTTGCAACTAATCAATTGCTCTGTGTTGTAATTAAATGACTACATCAAAGAGGAAGATATTAAAACTGGATCCCTTAAAACAACTACTCAGTGATATAATTACGGCATACCCTATGAGCAAATTAGCTCCTGCCTATGAGAGATCTGACAAATTAATAAACAGCTTGCCGTGTAAATTGAGACCAGGTATATTTTCAGACTCTTAGTCACTGAAGCTTACCAAAGGGTGAAATGGAAAATCATTATTTTTCTTTTTCCTTTCTGAGTGAAACATTCAGTGCTAGTCCTACTTCTTCGTATCACTTTGGATGGGTTATTCCAGTTGTCTTCCTAATATATCTGTTCTTTCTTTTTGTCGTCAGGATATTTTCCATAGAAGGAAGTGTCTAGTTCACGAATTCACTGCTTTTTGGTGAATAGAATTGATTAATGCAAACCCCAGCATCTGGCAATGGTAAAGGTTATAAACCTCTTGGCCCGTATAGCTCACTTATGCTGTTTAGAACAGAAAAAAAATTCTATTAATGCACCAGAAATCTTGTTGATTGACAATATGCACAAAGAAAAGAACATTCAACAGGTAACCTCACATTTTTTTCTTAATGTAGTCTCAAAGATCTTAATATACGTGAATCATTCTACTAGAAGAAAAAAAAGAGTCAATAAAATGATGAAAAGTAATTATGTTAAGAAGTGAAGGCAAAAAGAGAAAAATCAGAGTTCAGCGGATCATTTTCATTTACTGTCACAAGAGACATAAAGCCAACAAATGAGAAGATACCGTATTCATGGGGAAATGTGCAGCGAATATGACAGTGCATCATAAGAAATGTTCTGATATGATTCACTTAAAGCTTGTCCAAATTAATATACTACTTGTTGAAAATGTGTAGGAGCTGTTAAGTTTATTTTAAGGAAATATATTGACTTTAAGGAAAGAAGAGTCACAGTGACAGACATTAAAACACTTGAGTGAATTAAGGAACATTATACTGAGTGTGTAGCAAATGAAGGCATGATATCTCTGGAAGGGTTTTACAGTGTGAGAAATCTTTAATGAGGTATTTGAACTGTGTGGGAGAACAGCTCTCATAGCCTTTGGAACATGACTACAAAGAAGATATTGATCTGTAGATGTTATCCGATCTTATTCCAGATTAAAAGATGACAAAATCTCCAGGAGGTAACTGAGAAGATTAACCTGTCAAGGAGATACCCCATAATGAGATTATCCCAGTGAGGCTTTTCACAAAGGGGAGAGATTATGAAGAGGCAGAACTGGTGTTTAAAGGGGGTTTTAGTGTGAGCTGGTTTGTCTGTGCGTGTGTGTGCACATGGGTGCACGTGTATGTGCTTCAGTTTGACAGCAGGGATTGAAATACACCGAGAGAAAACACTGATCTGTGTGCCAGGACGTACAGAGATGAAGCTCTGAGAACCCTCCTCTTTTTAAGGCTCTTTGCAAAGCCCACTGTTCACTCTCCCCATGATCCCAAGCTCCACCATGGCTGTATTAAGCACAGTACATTTTACAACCCCAGAGAGCATTTCTGAAAAATAATCAGCTCTGTGCTTCTGTGACTCGCTGCAGGGGCTACAGGTCAGGAGACTACAATTATGCCTTGTAGTCAACTACTCTTCCAGATTTATAGGAACTAAATGGTATGTTTAATGCATTCTTAAGTATATCTATACAACTATACAGCTGTATCTATACATATATCAGTCCTTATCTAGGGGTGATTGGTGAGCCTGTCCCCTTGTTCTACTCATCTATCAGAATATTTATGTCATTTGTGATTTGTGTTTACTGCACATGCAGATCTGGCTCTGATCTTGCAAACTTCTGTGCAGGTGTTTACATCACATTAACTTTTACAGATTTTCAAACTGTTACTAGGATAGCTCCTGCCCTGCCTCCTCTGTTCCAGCCAGGCACAGCTACACCTACCTAGTTGCATTTTAATGGTTGCCATTAAAAAGTTATCAATCACTACATTCAGACCAAATGTTGCCTTCTGTGTTATGGTCTAGCACTGCATCAGTTCGTTAATAAAGGCCGACGAACTGATTAGGGAAGTTCATTTCCCTGGTGTTTCAGGGCATTGTGTCGCCTTGACTCATCTCTTTCTAAGCATGGTCTATAACACAGATCACTCAGCTTTCCTGATGTCTGTGTGCTGTGGGAGCTGTTCAAATGTTTATTGTTGAAACAGCATGAAGGTGCTAGAGAAAGTCTGTTTTAACAACCAGGGCATGTCAAGGAAGTTCCATCAAGGATTAATCAGATCTCTTTGCTGATTTCCTGCCCTGTAATGAAGCAATATAGTGCTGAGTTAACTTTGAAGTTGGAATGATTACAACTCTCTATCTGCCCTCTTGCTCCTGACCATCATTTATGCTCTCAAGGCTGAAGTCTATAATTCACACACTGAATGATCTTGTGCTGCCTGGGGAGTCCTGGCTGCTCGCAGATGGCAGTGCTTCCAAAGACACTACTGCAAAGATGGACCTGGAGCAAATCCAGGAGAGTTTATTAATTGATTCTCTTTTAGAAAGATTACCACCTATCTTTGTTGCAGTTTTCCCCTGTGAAAACTCTGTATTTCTGCTGGAAGAGGCTCAGAAGGTCAGACCTGATAGCACCAAAGAAAAACGATGCTCAAGTTTAATTTTATGGATGCAAAAAAGGCCTGTCAGTCTCAAGAGCTACCTGAGATCTCTGATGCACTCATGAGGTGTCAGGGCCTTCCAGTTCAGATCTCTTAAGCAGCATGGGAAGGTCAACCTGTTGTGGCATCTTGACAAATGTGCATCCAGTGCAATGATGAAATTCCCCTCAAATTACCTTTAAAATACTCCATCTGAAAGTCTGCTTAGCTTTGTAGCAAGGTTTGTGTCAGCCTTGCTTTCCTTCCTTTAATTCATCACAGCGCCGTTAATTCTCCCTTTCCCTCCCTCCCTGAAAAGAAAGCGGATCCTTCCCTAAATATTTGGTATCCCTAGTCGGGATTTTTTTTTTTTTTTTGCTTTCTCTGGTGGGGAGGTGCAGTGATGTTCTCACCCTCTGCTGTCTCCAGGTGGAATGCAGGGCTGCCCCACAGGACAGCCACGGGGACGTGCAGCTGAGCTCAGAGCACGCAGCAGTTCCCCCGCCGAGCTCTCGTGAGAGACGGGTGTGACATCGCCGAGCACGGCCCCAAATCAGCAGACGGGGGGAAGCAGATGACATAAATTATGCAAATTTAAAAGCCATACCACACAAGAGGTTAATTACAAAGTCAGCATACCTGGTGAGTGGGGAAAACTTACCTTACTGGCTCCAGAAAAGGCAGCTGAGCGACGAGGAATAAGTCATTGGCAGCGTTTCGAAAGGGTGGCTGAGGCAATGGGATTGGTCCCATCAAGGGTGATTTAGGGACTACTTTTCATATTACATATGTAAACTTGGCAGCAGGTGTATTTTGAAAAGAGAATAAATTTATTAGAATTGGGGAAGAAGGGCAACAAACATGATGGAACAAAGCCAACAAATTGAAAATAATTTGCCAAAATTAATTAGGCTTATGGTGCAAGCAAATGTGTGATACACTTTTCAGTGGGGAAGTACAAGGTAATGCAGCGGGGACAGAAAATAATTATAGGGCCATACTCTTAGGAGGCATTGATCATGGTGTGGGTTTAAAGATGATTTTAGATGATATATAGATATATAGGAGTAGAGAAAGTTCAGCAATAATTTCCAGAGCATATTGACTGAAACATGTGAAATGTAAAAGGTGAAAAGGAAAGTAGGCTGATGCTCATTTATTAATATTGATTTGCATTATAGTAGCAACTTTGTACACCAGCCAAGTTCAGGATCCCATTCTGCTCGGCACTGGATCAACACACAGTAAGAGGTATTTTATAATCTAAATAGACGGGGGAAAAAAAAAGATAGAAAAGAATTATAATCCCAAATGACAGACAGAGAACTGAAGCAGAGAGATGGTAAAAGCTTAAGCTGTTTGGAAAATGTGACCTTTTAATTAAAAATACAGCTGAAAATGAGAAATATTTAAATTTTGTCACAATTCTCATGGGAAATTTTGAGCTGCAGCTAAAATCCTCAGTGTTTTGGGCAACAACAACAAACAATGAAAATATTCCTGCATGTCTTTACTGCCCTCACAAGAAAATCCTTTTCAAAGGAAGCAGAAGAATGAATTCATTAATATGCACATTAGTTCTCTGCAAACCAAGCTTCCAGCGTAAAGAAACACTGATTTCAAAGAAAATTTTCAACCATTTCATATTATTTGACGTCTACCCAACAGGAGATGCACGGGGCACCTGAACACAGCTCTCTTCCATGCTACTATAACCACAGGAAAATCCTTCTCAGAGACAGGGAAGAAGCTGCTTAAGGATTTGGACTTCTCTGCTACAGGAGGGAGAGAGCTGTTACAGATTTTTCTCTGCCCCAGTTGCTACTTTCTAAAGCCCCATGAACATTTAAGTTCACGGTGGCTTACTCCAGGTTTAATAGTGTAAGAAGTCATCTGCTACTCAGTGTGCCCTTAAAATGTCTGTGTGGGGAGTGAGGAGCTATAAATTCAACATTCGCTTTGCTGTGCACTGGTTTCTCGGGGTAGACAAGCCCACAGAACATTACAGTTATTTTAGCATTATGGGGAAATAAGATAGACACCATTAACATTTTATGAGCAGTTTTGGTCCTTGAAATACAAGACACTCAGCAGAGATTGAATTGGTAGAGCTGTAGCAGCAACAACAACAAAAAAAAATAAGGGTTCAAAGGTTCGTGGAATGTGGGTCAAAAGGAAAGATTAGCTAGTCTTAGGGGATTATCAGAGAAAAGAGGTAGATAAACTCTTGACAAGGGTGACAGATTCATGCCAATAAGTTATCTGCGCTGCTAAATAATTCAAGAGAAAGAGCACAGGGATTGAAGCCAAGGGAAATGCTCATGCAAAAGGAGTTTCAGAACAGCCTCACGGAAAACTTTAGCTGCCCAAAGTCATGAGCAGCGCTGAGAGTTAGAAAACAATGCTACACAAAGGAAAAAGAGAGATTCAATTTTTTTTTTTACTTAATAGCTTTTCATAAGAAACAATTTAAAACCAGCTAGGAATTTCCTCAAAAATCAACTCTCACATTTTCCTGTTTGTATGAGGAAAGTAACCCATGGCACTGCACGGGGTATTTCAGGCAGAGCCCATCCATTCTTTCTGCTCTAATCTGTTTTAGGTATTAATTATTTCACATTAATTATTCCATTGCATCCCGGTGCAGTGACCTTTTCCTTCTTGCAAGCTCTTCATCAATGAGAAAATACTGCAGGAAATGTTTTGTTTCTCTTTTTCAAATACAGCACTCTGTTCTGGAAAAAAAAAAAATCCATCAAAGGGATAATATTTTTATGAGAGGATATATCAGTAAGCAAAATCAGTGGAACTGTTGGCTGAATGATTCCTTTGCCTTTCAAAGATGTTTTAGTAACATCTATCAATGTCTGTCCAATGCTAATAATACTTCAGAGGAAACAAGTTTAAATTGCAGCTCCCCTTCAATAAACTTTTGACTTTCAGTGAATGGCTTATAAGCCTGAGAAGCTCAGTGTGTGATAGGTTTCTATCTCTGGCCACAGAGAACCCCTCATTTTTAAGGATTTAGGATATGACAAGAAAACTATACTGAGAATAAACTGATTTCTGCTGCTTCACTTTTTTTCCCTCCCCTCAACATTTAAAATTCTGTTCCTTAAAAAATACCTAGCAAAAATGATTTCCAATTTGAAGACTGCAAACCTACAATAAGCTGGAACATATATTATTATATTGAGGGCCCTGTTTTTAATTGTAGATGTTAACACCTTCCATGAATCATCAGAACAAGGCATTGTAATGTCTGTGTACATTGGAGGGCACTGCACAGCTCGTGCAGCAGAGCAGCTACGTGTCCATGCAGAAGCTTATTAAAGTGCTCCACAGGAGCATCTGAGCAAGCACAGCTTTCTCTCCTAATGTTCAAAGCACTAAAACCTGCGGTTGCTTCTCCCTCCAATCAGAAGCTCAGTTAGGATTTCCAAGGACATCAATACGCTACTGAAAAATGACAGAAAATACAATGAGGTTCACAAGCGGAGGGAACAAAACTCTCTCGGGAACAGCATCCAGGGTCTGTTTAAATATTTAAGTATCTGAAGATGCCAGCTGAGTCAGGAGAGGATTTTCAAAAGGCCTCTAGGAAAAAAAAGGAAAAAAAAAAAGATAAAAATGGCAGCAGAGATAACCACTGCAGCACTGCCAGGCCTGTCTTGGACTCTGAATGCGAGCAGCAGTAACCTGCTGGCTGTGAATCTCTGTTCCAGCATCTCAAAAGTCCAGGTGCTAACATGGTACTGTGAATGTGTCTTGGGGGAGGAAGGCAATATGAGGGGCTGGTGCTTTGTGTTCACAAGTACTTGCTCTATTTTCTCCTAAAATCTTGCAATTTGTTAAAGAAAATGAAATAATTCTCATTCTCTCATCGCACATGTTCCCTACAGTAGAGATGTGGGAAATACTGAAAATCATCTGTGTGTCAGACCTCACTCTCAGCTTAACAAATAAATAATACATATTTACACCTACATACTTATTCCCCTGTGTATTTAGCAAAGGAACGTGGGGGATAGCAGCACACATGGGGTCAGAAGGAAAATGGTAACGAGGACATATTCCTCTGCTTGTGCCAATTGTTTTGATGCAATAAATCATCCCGAAATGGCTCTCTGTACTCAAAATGATGTTTCATGGATCCCAGACAAGAAGTCAAGCGCTCAGCGGAGGATTACAGAACAAACCTAAAGTTTCAACTCCTCGAAGAAACCTTCTCCATCCGCACAAGCATTTTCTGTCTGCCTTTCCCTTCAAAAGAGGGAACTGGCACAGCCCAAAAGATTTGGACGGCTCAAACCCTCGGAGGATGTAATGATGTGCAAAGCTTCTTTCACACACATCCCCATCTATCAGTCAAACAGAGTGCACTGAGCCATGGTCAGTCTCTGCAATTCCTGTTTCTCATGGCAAGCAACATGGAAGAAACTCTGCTGCCCAAGAAATGGAAAAATCAGCAGGAAAGGCCAATCACAAGTGGAGCATTGTGAGTTCCATAGTGTGCTGCAGCCAATTTGTGAAACAGCTTGTTTATTTTTATCATCATATCATTAACTTGGCTACAGCTGACAGGCATAACAAGGATTATTAGTTCTTTATTTTGATTTGGAAAGATGTTTGGCATTCGGTCTATAGTTTTCTATTCCATCCTCTGGACATTTCCAATTTATATTCTCACCAAAAAAATATACATACACAGTAAAAGAGCAGATTGTTCACTGTTCATGAATAAAGAAAAGTGGTGCATGTTATGTTATAGTAAAATATGGAGCTCCTGCAGGCTGCAGGTCATTGCAATACTAGGTAGATATATAATAAATCAAAAGGACAATAATTTATTCTTAACCACGGAAGACAGCTCAGAATGGTTTCTTTACAGTTTTGAGACATACCTAAATGAAAAATCTGCAGCAAGATTGTTCCTTCATATGCATCCTTCAACAAGACTGAATATAAAAAAGCACCTGAAGAGACTGAGTCTGGCCAACGTGAAATCATGTGGTGCTGTCAGTGAAGAATTCATGGCACAGACCCAAACACACGTCCCAGCTGACACGAGTGGAGTAATGGAAATCTTTTGGGATCCATGTGCAGCACAAAAATGCATTAAGGGTATCACTCAGACCCCTGCGACGTACAATGACCCTGTAATTATTGGCTTCACTCTCCAGTGACTTCTCATCAGGCCCAGGACTGCTACTTAAATTCCCAAGCCTTCTCCTTTGGCTTTAGCCTTGCAGAAAATTTTATTGTGCTCAACTATTCCAGGTTGTTTTTTTTTTTTTAGAAAAAGATAAACACAGCTGCAGTCACAGCAAGTTGAACCTTTTTCTTCAATATTTCTCCTGCAACTCTTTTTAAAGTGATAAGCAACCACACAACCATGTAAAGAAGCTCCTTGACTTTTTCATGTGTTTCCTGTGCTCTAGAGAAACCTTTCAGCCTTTTCTGTTTCAGAAGATAGACTTGTCCAAGGATCAGCTTGTTGCCTACATGTTCTCTGTAATCACATCACATTCATAGCAGAAAACTGGGGTTTGGGTGTTTACAAAATTCAGCTCGCGGATTGGTTTAGGCCACCAAGGAAATAAATGAAGCTGAAGAATTTGGAAATTCTATGAAATCCTTTCAAGATATTTTTCCCGGTGATGCTCAGAAGGAAATAGTTCTTCTGTTATTTCACCAGTATTTTTGATGGCAGCACTGTCTCCCAGAGACCCCTCAGAACACTGTTCCCAGATTGTCCCTTTCCACCAGATGCTGCAGATTCATCTACAGGACAAAATCTTCAACCCAAACAAATTACAATGAAAGCATAAGGATGATCCAATTCATTTGAGTTGCACAGGTGCAGAATGCTTGGTTATTAAATACTAGCCGAGTGTATTTTTCCTAGGGCTAGGGTTGTTTATTGAATATTCTGTTAAATGCTGGAATCTGCTAGAATAGGTATGGAAAATCACACAGTATTTAACTAAAGATTCCCCAAATCCTTTATGATTCATCTTCTCTGCTGTTACCACTTCACTGAATATGAAAATCGCACACTAGTGGAAGTGACTGGCTTTTTAGCCAAAATGATTTCTCACTGAATCCTGCTCCTTTCTACAAATACGTACACATTTATTTTAATTTTTTTTTTTTTAGTTTTTGTAGTGGATCCTGTCTTTGGGAATTGGGGGCAACAGTAAGATTATTGGGAGTCACCAGATGGTGCTATTGTACATTGTCTGTCTGGTTCAGTTCATCTGGCTATCAAGGGAATCTCGTCCAGAAATGCAAAGCATCGGCCGTGGAGCAGCTCCTACCAAAATCTCGTCTCTTGCCTGAACGTCCCTGATGAAGAATTATGTTTATAAACACGAAATCCATGAACCCTTTTAGTTTTTTGTGTAAAAGGAAACACAATGTTCTGTGAAACCAGGTCGTGTGCATCACTCACACGAGTAATGGTCAGCGCTATGACTTGACAATTTATGCCAAAGTTATGAATTGCCTGAAGCAAATTTAGAAAGTAAGGAAGAACATCTGCAGAAGACGTAACTGAAGACAAACAGAACCTTCTCCAGTTCTCTGGTGGGGAATAAAAAACATTTTTGCCTGCTAGCCTGGGATGGAGATAAAGATGTGATGTTTAGATGCTTTATAATACTTGGATAGTTCTGTCAGCTGAAGCAGCTGCGTACATACTGTAAAAGGTCTGAAAAATGTATCAGCCTAAATGTGTTTTCATGCTGCTTGTTTCGCAGCAAAGAGTAAGGAACAAGACAACCTGTCGTCTCGAGCAGCGTCTTACTTGCTGACTAAAGTTAATGTATTTCTTGGTGTGGAAGAAATGGTTTGGGATAAATTCCCTACAAACTGGAGGAGCAAGGAGCTAAACTTGACAGAAGTCACTGCTGCTAAAACCCACGAAACCACACAAACTTGGGCGAAATTTATTGTTTGGCCGTGGGTGTTTGGAGGAGCAATGTCTCACCAGGCTTTTGTGCAACCACACAACCGTAAAACAAGAGGTGTGCCAAGAAACAAAATCTGGCCTAAATATGTGACAGCATTGATTCCTTTAATCAATGCCCTCAGGATGTATTAGCACTCTGCCTCCTTACTCCTCTGTGATTAGTCAATAGAAATGCAGTTTCCAGTTAGGGCAAGTGTCACCAGCAGGCACAGTTGGACCTCCAGGGCTTTTTCCTCAGTGTACAAATCCGTTTTGTCTGTTCTTGTTATGAGGTTTATGGCGTGCAAGTGTTCTGCATAAAAGCAGCAGCAGGCAGCGCAAAGCCCTTTTGCTTTCTGACGCAGGTTTGGAGGGTGCTGGGGAGGGGTGGCAGCAGGAGATGGGGGTTCTGGATAGTGTCACATCAGCTCACTGGTTACTCCAATAGTCCACTGGAAAATTGACTCCCCAAGCCCCAGTATTTTAAATCTGTTCATATATGCCAGCAATATCAGGTCAGAACCGAAGGCTTTGCTTCAAAGAGTACACTATCAGACATTTTCTGTTTCTGTTTTTGGATCATCATCCAAGTAATGACACCGTGCAAAGGAGTTCACAGTGAGGCCGAGCTTCTAGGGAGAAATTATGCTTTATTTTCTTAACCAGTTGGAAAAAGAGGCTCTAAGAAGCCAGGGTTCATTTCCATTTTCACTAAAGCCTTTCTCTCTTCCACTTCAGCTTAAAGCTACAAAAAACCTGGATCAGCTCCCATGTTGGCTGGCTGCATACCTGTGTGCAAAGACAACTCCTACCTGAAGTCATCTGAAAGTTACTGATCAACAAATACCTCTCTATTCACTCCTGTTTATTAAGCAGGAAAAGTTACTAGTGTTTTGTTTTTCCTGTATTAGTGATCTAATGTCCTGTCATTGCAGAATAGGGCTCCTAATTTATGTGCTGCCATCTTTTGAATAAAGTATAAAGCTGAAATGTTGTCTGCAGCTATTCTTTGCAACTGTTTTTAAAAGTTGAAACAGCATTTTGTCTACACTGGAATTCTGTTTCATTATTTTCTTCCTTCTTAACTTGATTTATGATTAAACCTATCTCCTCTCAGCTTTCCAGGCTTAAAAGCTGTTTTTCAGGAAGTTCTTCAAAAACTATTGTTTTCTACTTTCAGGCTGATGGCACCCTGGCAATATTATAACTACCTGATTTGAAATGTTAGATAGATATGTAATGGCATTTCCCAAAGAACACACAATCTGATTGCTTGCTTCAGAGACCAGCTTTTATCACTTTTTAGTCAACTTACTTATTTAGTAAACTCCTTTAGATCTTGCAATAAGTGGATATCCTGAGGATTTTTTTTCTGCTGAGTTAAGTAGCTCCTTTTGTATCTGTTTTGACTGTTTTGACTTGGATCTAATCATAACTAAATTTTATTTCTTATGATTGAAGCTTGATTGTATATGATTACCTGTTCAGGCACTTGGCATGTTTAATAACATTTAATTGCTGTTACTTTATATCTCTGTCTTTCAGGGCTTGATAGACTGAAAGAGTTAATTATTAATAATTATTATTAACAATTGCTTCCATTGAACCACCTTTTTTTCTCTCAGATGCACCTCCTACCCACTGGCAGGCAAACTCTTCTACACCCTTCATTTCCTTGTATCTCACTTAACTTCTTAAATTTTGCTCTCAAAGCGAGGGCAATCAGGGAAGTGCTGATTCTAGGAGCTGAGTCAGCATTCCCAAAATCTCCTTTCCGAAAATAAAGCAATATTTTAGTTTGTACATTCTGGTCTGAAGTTTTATTTTAATCCGTCTTTACTTAAAGGGAAGAAATTAGGAGGGGGAAAAAAAAAAAAGATGAAAAAGGCTTAAAAAAACAATTTCTCCTTTTCCATGGCACAAAAACCCACCATCTCTCTTGAGCAGGCTGGGTGTCAGGCACAGCACCAATAACTCAAGCTGATGTTTTATTCTGGAATGTCCTTGCAGCACCCTGCATGTGCTGGTCTCCCAGGAGGAGTGGGACAAACAGCTCACTCCCCCTGCTCCCAGAGTAGTTTAGACCTCAGCAAGTGTCCCCATGCTGTGCCACCCACCCCGGGCCATTCCGGGATGTGCACTCGAGATACTTCACCTGAGCTTTCCAAGACCTCTTGTTGCCTTGCTGCTATTGAATCTCTTTGAAACCCTGGCACCCCTCAGCATCTTAATGTCTTTGCTGCATCCCCAAAGTGTGATGCACAGAAGTTGCTTTCTCTAGAGCTGAAACCTGCTACCCAGGATTTGGCACATGGCCTTTAGGAACTCAGGTTGGCCATTTTTTGGAAACAGATGATGATAATAGTGAGGAATCTCTCAGAAAACATGCTTGGCTTCACCAGATTTAAACTACTCTCAGAAAAAAAAAAAAGTTTTTTTTATTGTCTAACTGAGGAAAAAATATCTTCTTAGAAAATATCTCAATTTCTATAGAATAAGTATTCTTATTTATTTGTTTTTTTTGTTTTTTTTTTTTTCCTTATTAAGGTGTGTTCAGCACACACAAGAACAGCCGTACTGGCCCCATCCATCTCACCTGCATTGCTTGGACTAAGAGCATCCTGACAGGAACGTGGCTTTCCCTCGGTACTGCACAGTCCCTGCCCTGCAGCTGGGCACACCTTTGGTTTCCCCCCTGTTGCTGCCTGCATTACCTGCAGGCATGGGATGGGGCAAAAGGACCCTTTTCCCTGGTTAAAAAGAAGGGAAAGAGCAAAATGACGACCACCAGCAGAGAGAGAATGATCAGCCTACCCACCTCCTGCTCTTCCATGGGGAGGTAGCCCTTGCTACCTGCAAGGGCTGATCCTGCCTTCCTGCCTGAGGTGACAAGGAAGGCACCATCACCCCTGCTACACAGGTACCACTACACCAACAGCCCCCCACCTCACTTCCTCTTGCTCTGTGCCCTCACCTTCTCAGGCTTTCTTTTAACATCTTTTAGGAATGCATTTCCACTTGTGTCTCAGAGAACAACAGCAACAGTGGCCAAAAACACATGCCTGAGGAAGAGCAGGAACAAGCCATTCTCGTGATCTTTGCCCGGAGTGCTTTTCCAGCTTCCAACTATTTGCAGCTCAGGGGATTTCCTGATCTGATGGTGTTAGCCACAGCATAAGGAAAAAGGGTATTTTGGAGCTCGCTGTGTATTCTTTAAACCCGTGGCTTGTCTGTGCTGGGTTCAGCTTAAAGTAGAACATGCCCAAAGCTACTGTCATACATGGGACTCGATTGCAGCTCCCAGGAGACCAAAGCTCTGCCTGTATGGCAGGCATGAAACTGTGCAGGACTAGTTTTTTATCAAGCATGGCCAGTAGGAGTTCTTAGATTTACCCAAGTCCTATTTTGATTAAAAACATATTAAAGAAAAAAAAAAGAAAAAAAAAAAAGGGAATTTAGCACCCAGATGTGGGCCATTCTCACAGCATTCCATCCTATCCCTCCAAGTGAAATGCTTTCTTCCTATGTCAACAGAAGCAAATTTCCAACCCACATGCTATTGCATGAGCAGCTGACAAGGGACCTCAGTTGGAGAGCTATGTGATGCCTCAGAGCTCCAGAGCAACCCACTGCAATCTGTTTTCTCCTCCTCTGAGAGGCTCATTCAGCAAAAAGCAGGTAATTTTATGGTCACAACCTTACCAAGACAAGATAATACAAGAATATTTTGTTTTAGTGCTAGAGGGTTGAGTTCCACCGATTCCAAACATCCTAACTGCCTCTTTCTTGGAGCACTGCGTGCACTAAAAGCTAAACCCAAGAGAGAGATTATAGACTAGCATGAGGCAAGGTAACCTTCTAGAATCCCAAGGGAGAAGGCAAAAGGAACAGGTTTTTTCCTCCTATTTACAAAGGCTTAATGAATTTTACATAAGCAAGATACAAAATTGAAGACAAACAACGAAATACAAAGAGATCTCAAGATACTTGATGAACCAAGAATTCATGCATAATATACAGAATTTCAAAGGCATGTAAAGAAGGAGTGCGAGAATCAGATGTTTTTGGTGTAGGCAGAATGGTTTCTTTGAGAGATATTCCTCCTTAAGAGCTCAGACTTGAAGATGTATCAGGCCCAAGACACTTTCTGGACACTGGAGGGCAGGAAGGATCCCCTGGTTTAGGTTGAGTTCTGCGTCGATGTGCATTATTGAGGATCATTTCAATGTGCTCACTTGTAATTGTCTCTAGAAATACTTGAATACTGTTACAACAGCACGCTCAGCTAATTTAAAGGGAACTAATGACCTATTAAAGCTGAACCCAGCTGGTTTTAGCTGCTCTCTGAGATGTTACTGTCTTAGGTCTAAAGTAATTGCGCTGTTGTATAGTGCTACATTTTATCCAACCTGATCACAGGCCTATTTAGGTTGATTACAGTACCAGGATATTTTCAGATGTAAAAAACTCAAACAAAACATCTTTCTGGTTATTTAAAGAACATTCAATTTTCAAGTGTTATTTTTTATCTGCTGCATCACAAGGACTTTTTTTTTCTTTTCTTAAGACATTTCTAGATCTGCAGACACAAATTTTCCTCTAAGGCTACATAATATCAGACAGCTTTGTCATGAATGGTTTGATAGGTATAGAAAATTCGATGAGAAAGGGAAACCCAGAAAATCTCCCAATGCGATTCCTACTTTTCAAGACTGAGAAAACTTATCATTGTAGAGAATATCATCATTTTGAGTTGGCAGATCTGCCAATGATAAGGAGATGTGTCCTAAAATCAATTTTTGAAGCCAAACATGTAAGACTAATCACTTTATTTCCATGGTTAACAGGTGCTGATACCAGAGGGAAAATACTAAATGGCGTATGACACCCTCGAGAAGCATGTCAGATATTTATCTGCCTAAAAGCCATGACAGTTGCATAGAGAAAAGGTTGTGAATGTAAATGGAGAAGAAAGAGTCTAGGGATGGAGGGTAAAATCTTGCTGCTGCTGAAATCTATGGCAATTTGAGGTCAGCGGGACAAGGATATCCCTGAGCTCACCCTTAGCCTGGCCCTGTTACAGAGCTCAAGCTGCCCCATCTTAAAGGTCAGGTTGTAAATCATAGAATCACAGAATGGTTTGGGTTAGAAGGGATTATCTTGTTCCAACCCCCTGCCACATGCAGGGACACCTTCCATCAGAGCAGGTTGCTCAGATGTGACTTTTCATTTTATGAAGGAGGTTTTGCTCAGGTCCCTTTTCCTACAACTGTGTCTTCCTGCTGGAGCAGCCCCCTTGTATCTGAGCCGGTTTTGAACCCAAGATGGTTCAATTGCTGCCTTGCCCAGGGCAAAACCAATTGCAATTCTGATGGAGGGGCTTTGAAACCATATTTTTATGATAATGGCATGTGAAATACAGAGCTGCACTGACCAGGGCAGACACAGTAGCTGAAAATAATACGAAGGAAAGCAGTGCCCCACTCTCTTAACACATCCAGTGCATACAGCTATGCCCAAAATCAGGGTTTAACAGCTCTGGGCCAATGTGTCAGCTCAAGTCCTGTGCTGAGACATATTCAAAGACTGACACATTCTCCCTCTGTCTCTCTCAACTATTTTATTCCCCCTAAAATATACTTATGTATCTGCTGTTCCTCTTTGAAAAGATGAAAGATTAAGCTGGCTTGGGGCTGGGTAAGAATGGTGAGATGTTCTACCCATAAGTAAGCTGTATATTCATGGTAGAATGTATTAAATGACCCTTATACCATAAGAAGGGATTTTTTTAAAAAAAATCCATAACTGTGAGATTTAAGAGCATATCTCTCACATTTGAATTTCCTAGCTGATATTTGGTTGGGCTTTAGAAACTGTCACACAAAAAAGCCATTAAAATTCTGTGGTTAATTTATTCCTGCAGTATTAACTTTCCCATTACTCATGATGAATATCTTGAGTTTGGATATGTCTTAGAAGAATCTCTGACAGTGATAACTTGCTTTTTCTCCCATTTCCTGTGGAAATGTGGGTTTTTTTATATATATATATAAAAGAGTAACTTTTCAAATAAACTTGCACAGTGAATTTTAAAGAATGACTTCGAGTTAGTATCATTGCTACCAAAATAGGGAATGATAAGCTCCTTTGTGCATTTGTTTGGTTAATTATTCTGATTCGTATTTCTGGGCAGAATTCAACACAACCGAGCCTCGGAAAATACAGATCCCATTGCCAAAACAAATTTTCTCACTCCTATATCCATTCATTTCCTAGACAATAGGTGAGGTCAGAAGGGAAACAAGGAGTCATGCCCATAATACAGGCAAACCACTAATGAGCTGAGAGTCATATTCTCCTCCAACGAAGCTGTAATTGCTTCCAGAACACCTGTATTTAGGCCAGATACAATCATGTGCAGGGGGGAGGGCAAAGGAGTCATGGTGCTAAAACAAGGAGGGAGAGGCACATGTGGGGAATGGAAACAGATAGTCCAGCCAATGACGAGTTGTTAAATTAAATTGCGCTTCAGCTTTGGGTTTGCACAATAAGAGAGGAAGCTCCCAGGTCCCCTAGGAAGACCAACAGGCTCTTTCAATGGACGGAAGGGCCAGGGCCTGAGGCGTTTAGCAACCAGGCCAATTTTTAGCTCTGTGTTTGACCACCTTTATGATGTTAATCAGGTCCCTTTGCATCCTGAGCCTCAGGTTTCCTGCTTCTGTAACATTGCAGGAAGGTTTTGCTGTATTCCTCTGCTTCAGGGAGGACAAATATGCCAGTGGGTGTGAGACACCTTTTTATTGGAGGTATTAGTGCAAAGTGGATAAGTGGAGGGCCAGAATTCAACTACCTGCCCATGGGGATGGGTGTGGGATTGCAATTACTGAATTACTGGGAGTTTTGTAGTAGGGGCAAGCTCACAGGACAAGCTCAATTGCTGTGATTCAGCTGAAAGGCACAAGTTTGTAACAGATACAGGAATATACCTGCGCTATTCCCAAAAACAGTTAGATGCTGCTGGTCAGCTGAGAAGCAGGAGCTCCTTCCACAAAGGGGGCCAGTGGGAGAAAGTGAAGAAAAACAAACTCATTTCTACGAAGCACTTGCTGTGGAACATTCAACCCACTCCATACCCAAGGCTCATCTCATTCCTTCCCCAGCTTAATGCAGAGGAAGATAGAATTAAGAAACAGTTTGCTTCTGGTCCAAGTAAGGTTTAGAAAAGTAACTGTACAGCACTGCAAATTGTTACTGTAGAATGCTTTAGAGTAGCTCAGTTTTAGAAGTTGAATATACATTTTGTTTAGCTTAAAGGGCTCAGGGGTGCAAAACCATGCAAAAATAGGGTTTGTTCCTTTAAGAACTGAAAAAAAAATGGGTCTTGTGGTCATTATAACAAGAATTTTAATGATTATTATTTTTGTCATTAGTTAGAGGGGAAAGGGTGTGATGCCCTCTTAAGGATTTTTCTAAAGTGTAAGATTCCTTTTTGACTCATCACCTGTGTTTTAGTCCTCTTCTGGCAACGAAACACACCCAGTTTCTTTTCACTGAAGTACCGGTTAGTCCTAGTTGCCTGTTAGCAAGTATGAAAACAAAACCCTTTTACCATCCTAGAGTTTGGGCTGGAATGTAGGGGAACAGCAGACAAAGCATTCATCAGTCCCACAGGTTTCAGAGAAAGCTGAACTAATGCCAAACTGTCTGTTGCCAGTAAGTCCTTCGTGTAAGAAATACCGGTAGGAGTTTGAGGTTATTATGGAGGCCCTGGGTTGGGTACCTAATGAAAAGCTGTGGGCTCAATGTCAAATTGCAACCCCCTTTTTTTGGTGTTTTTGTGAATCTTTCTTGAAGAAACTTCAGCTGTACTAACACTGAGAATCCCTACCCAAACCTACTTTGGCAGAACTGCCAAGCAGAAAAACCAGAGTGCCTGGAAACACACTTAACTCTTCACTAAATCAGCTCTATTGCAGTCTTCTGAATATCTGTCCTCCAGAATAAAACATTCTTGCAGCCAGTTGCTTCAGTTATTCCTGCTGGAGAACCTCAGGCAGGGAGAAGGGATTTCAGTCCTGCTGTGAATTCCAGCTCTAACCAGGTACATTTACTACAGCTTCTTGTCCTTGGAAAGTGGTCGTGGCTCTGCAGGTACAGCAAGAGGGTGATGTGCCAGACCTGATGGGCACACCAGGTCAGGATATATTTTTTCTGTTCTCTGGCCTTTCTTGGAGAGAACCCAGGAGGATTTCAGAAAGCCCTAACCAGCATGGATTTTGCTAATCACAGAATATTCTGAGTTGGAAGGGACCCACAAGGATCATTGAGTCCAAGTGAATGGCCTGTGCAGGAACTGAACCCACAACCTTGGTGTTATTAGCACCATGTTCTAACAGCAAGGATGATGTCAAATCACAGAATCATTAAAGTTGGGAGAGACCTTCAAGATCCTCTAACCCAGTCGTAAACCCAGCACCACCATGATCACCCTTAAAGCAGTAAGTCAAGTGCAACATCCAGACACCGCTTGAACAGAAACATACTGCACCTAAACTTACTCTTCACATTATTATGCTTGACTGACTTTCTGTTTCACTGCATACTTGGCCCATCTGCCCTCAAAGAAATTCAGCTGTACCTGTTCTTTAGGGACAGATGCTGATCTGACGAGGATTGAGTTGTTTTAGACTGCATTATTCTCGCACATCGGGGTGTGCTCTTTTTATGCCTTCTGTCTTAGAGATGCTCCACTCAAGCTTACATGACCCCAGTTCCTGCCTAGGGCTAAACCTTTTTCCAGGCTTAAAGAGACTGTGGAAGCAGCCAGGACTGCATAGATTGCCAGTACTATGGCAGGGGAAATTAGTCCCCCTCTCTCGCATCCAGGTTTCTTACGTGACTCACTTTAATGGGAAATTAAACTTCCCTTGTTCTGATTCATAGCAGGTCATACTCAGCTTTTACAAAATAGTCAGGGCAAATCTTCTGAAGGTCAAAAGGCATTTCTGGCAGCATACAGTCACTCCTTCATCTGCTAATAGGTCTATCTGTGACAACACCTTATGTGTTGTAGGCCACTGATACTGTTCACATAAGCCTCAGCTCAGCATTGGCCTCTGTGGCCAGAGGATATCACGGAGAGGGACTGAGCTGAGGTGTCAAGTTGTTCCAGATTTTATAAGTGAAAATGGTGGCATCTTGCATCTAAAGACTGCAGAGCATGTTACACCCATCAGTTAACATGGGATTGGATCCAGAAAAGGTCTTGGCAGGAGCTTTCTTTGCTCACAAAGCAAGACCCTCTCAGTCACTGCCTAAACTTACCACACACTTTACATCAGCAAGGAAGAGAAGCACAGCTTGCCTGAAAGGGGTAGGTCTGGACCCCCTACTCTAACCCTACCCTAAATCTGAGACTGTTATTTCTGTTGTTGTTGGTCCATGGCCCCACAACTTCACATTTCATTTGTTCAGCAAAATTGCTTCAAAAGGGGGATTAGAGAGAGACCAACCTCCATCACCTGCTTCCTGTCCGGCTCCTCAGTGAGGTTTTGCAAGGTTTGAAACTCTTCCAGTCACCTAAGGCTGAGACAGACTGAGCAACCAACTATTAACTTCTAATTAATAACCTAACAGCTCTTCATTAATAAGCTAATTAGCAGAGAAGACTCTGCTGCTGACTGCAGAAGACACAGCTGGGCTGGGAGCCCACCTGCAGGGGGCCAAACCCTTCTCCAGGGCCCCAGGGGCTAATTGTAGCAGCCGCCCACCTGTCGCCAGTTAACCCCAGTAACCCGCAGAGCACCCAAGGCTGTGGTGAGCTGGGACTCACCTCAGGTCAGCAAAGCCAAACAGGCCATTTCCGAGCATGGCCAGAGCCTGTGGGTGAGCACTGCCGTGGGTGCAGCTGCCCTCAGGCCAGTGCGCCATGTTGTGCCGGGGCTCGGCAGCAGCAAGGGGAGGGTTAAACCCTGGGAACTGCTAATTACTCCTCCCAGATTGGTTGATCACCCCTCCTGGGATCATAAATTACCCCTCTTGGGGGTCAAATAAGAGCAGTTATGAGTAGAGACCATGGTGGGAGACTCAGGCTGCAGCAGGAAACACAGGCTTTCTGGAACTGGAGAGAAAAGGTTAGTGAATCAGGTTTTTTACTTTTTTTCTTTTTTTAATCATTGTTAGAGAGTCACTGCTGTTTCTGGAGGCAAAGGGCTGTGGTACATAGCTTCTTTTGGCTGGGAGGGCCCCTCACTGAGGCAGGTGCTGCCCTGTGCCTGGTTGTGCTGCCTGGCTCCTCAGCGGTGAGGAGGGATGCCACGGTGACAGGGATGGCTGCGTTCCTTGTGCCTGTGGGAGCATTGGGGACACCCCAAACTCCTTGTTTCCCTTTCTGCCCCTGAGGTGGGGTGGCCCCAATGGCCAGGCTGTGTCTTGTACAGAAATTATTTGCTCTTGTTGGCTCAAATCTCATGTTGCTGCATAAATTACCTTGGAGTGAATCATCTACCCCATGACTTGGCTTTTATTTTTTAAAATGAGTCCCTTTCCTGTGGAACAGGATGCAGATATGCCTTTGTTTCTTTCAGCCACCACCTATTTCTGGTTGGTCTGGTAACTCACTCAGCTGTTTGGCCCCTGTTTTTGGGGTTAAGAGAGTGTCCAAATCCCAGTGCCCCCATACAAAGGCTGTGCACGCTGTGGTACAGCTGGTGCTGTTTTCTGTGGGATATAGCCTGTAATCCCCCCACAGCCTGGTTTATAAACTTCCTAGGTGATCCTCTTGAGTCTGGGACTTACACTTGGTGGGAAGCTGGCTCCCTGAAGCAGCAATGGGAGGTGGTCACTCACTTATTTTTAATTGTAAAGAGCTCTAAAATTTTTTTCTTTTTTTTTTTTTTTACCCTGCTAAGCTGGCTTTCTGCCTTAAAAAGGGATGAAAAAGAAAGCAACCTACCTGCTTTATGGTTTTTTGTCTAAGAGTTGAACCTTTTGTGGTTATATGGAACGTTATTGTTGCTACTGGTAGTTCCTGCTGGGTTTTGTTCGGATTCTAATCCATCTTGAGAATTTATAGTCATGTGTAATGGAGGCACTGGAAGGGAGTTACTGCTGCATGTGAGGGCTTAAACTTGGAGTGACAGTGTTTTCCCTCAGTTTTGGTCCAGTGGGTAGCTAAGGGAGGGTGTGAGCTGTGAGCAGTAGACTAGCAGTGGTGTATCAAACAATGTTATTCACAGCTGGAAGCTCCTGCTGATGCTGAGGAACTCAAAGTGGTTGGCAGCTCCTTTGAATGCTTCTCCCTTAGTATCTCCCTACGTGCCTTTCTCTTCCCCAGCTTTCTTCTCATCTCCACCAGCACAGCAGCCACCTGTGGTGGGGCAGAGCAGAAAGTGATGGCAGCTGGTTCTGCTGGATGAGCAAGCAAGGGAAAAACACCAGTCATGAGAGCTGAGGAGACTTCTGATCCTTCTAAAAATGGGGGAAGGGTACTGCCAAGTAACTCTGGTGACTGCCAGAAGACAACTCAAAAAAAGACTGGAGTGTTGTGATTATGGGGAGTGGCAAGAGAGGTGGAGTTGGAAGTGCAGGCAGGGGAATCCATTCCTAATCTTTGGTCTATCTGCCTGTTTTGCTTGCTGGGTTGCAACACAACCAATCCAGAGAAAGCAGGTCCTTGAGCCCTCAGGTCCCCTGTTTCAAACAGGAGAAGTTTTTGAAATTGAAGGGCATGCACCCTCGAAACTTTGTCCCAGATTCAAGTTCATTGAATGAAAAGCCAGTTCTGCCATTACCTGGGCAGTTAATAAAATCTACTGCCTTATGATGGATTTTTTTTCTGTGGGCTAGAATGGATCTGTCTTCATTATGATTTGTGAGATTGAGGGGAAAACACAAAATATAATCTGTGTTTCTACTGCACTGAAAAATTTCACTGTGTTCTCTTTCTAAGGCTTGGAAGTAGCCAAAACTGCAGTGGTCATTTTTTTGATTTATTGAAAACAAAGCATACCTTATTAACATTTTAATAAAGAGAATCTCTTTGCAGTGGTACTCAGAGTTGCTCTTATTTCTCTCTGTGCAATTCCATTTTCTGAAGGGGAAAATACCACCAAGATCTGTAAGGCATGATGTGTTAGACTGAAAATAAACACGCAAATACACCAAAGCAAAATGCTTTCTAAAGGTGCTGTGTTTGTGAGAGGTGCTTGCCCAATATGTGTGATGCAAAATGGGGATGCTTTGTGAAGAAATCATCCTTGTAAAGCCATTGGTTCTGGTCATCAGACTCTATCCAATGCTTTAGTGATGATGCTGCTGATCTATTTGGGAAGTTGGCTGGCTCTCAAGGCAGAGTCTCTTCTCAAAGGCTGTTTCACAGTGAAAATATGCTCAGTGCAGCCGAGTGCATGAATGAAAAAGCCTCTGGTACCTTCTAGTCTGGCAAAATGCAGCACAAAACTCAACTTACTCTGTCTTTTCTGCTGTCCCAGGTAAGAAATGGGTGTTTTTTCCTTGCTTTCTTTCGTCTTTCTGCTTTTGTGCATTTGGATTTGAAAGTATTTGTAATTCAGGTCTGATTTCTGAGTAATTATACATTGCTTGAATTACTGTTTAAAGATGCAGGATCTCTGCTCTAAGCCAGTTGCTAGGAATGTAGAATCTCGTAGTTCCTTGATTTACAATTACAACCAATTTGCTGTGTGATATACAGCATTTTTCTGTTTCCCTTCAGGAAAGGTGGTGGGGGGAATCTTTCAAGTGTCTCGGTTGCAGCTGCAGCAGCAATATTTTCTGTCATATCAAATGCTGCAACTTTGATTTGCCTCTTTCCTCCGTGGCTTTTGCCGGGTAGAAGGCTGTTACAGGCAGCTCACGTTATTTATTGCCTTTTTTTTATAAAAAAAGAGGAGGGGGGAATATGGAGGAAAAATAAAATCAGACCTTGCAAGAGGTTCCCTTCCCCGTACTCTCCTGATAGATGTGTAATACTCTGTTAGTGACTTGCTATGTAGCCTCTCTCTTATTAAATGTAATAGATCCCCCTCTGCCAGAAAGCAGAGGAAAAAACAGCCAGCCTTAAAAACACGGAGCTGCTAAAGCCCCGCTGCTGCTGCCTGTCAAAGCACAGGCACTCGCTGGGCTTTGACTTCTCAACACCTCCTGGCTGCTCTTTTCCTCTTGCCGCTGTTACAGGGATCACTTTTTTTGGAAGCTCAGAGGAGGTTTGGAAATCCTTTGTTGCCCAGCTGAAGTGCATCCTTCCTTCTTTTGTCTCAGGAGCTCTGTAAACTCTTGCTTTTAGTGACAGTGGTGTTGATATCCTGAGCAGGGATAAAAGTTAATTCCTTTTTGACTTGCGATCGGGTGGCTTTGTTAACCCTTAGGGGGTTGGTGGGTTTTGGAGTGTCAGACTAGCGCTTGGGACGCTGAACCTGAGCCCCTGTGTCTGTGTAACTGCAGTCTCCAGCAGGCATTTGGTCAGCTTTTCCAAAATAGGATGATAAGGCGAAAAATGGTGAGGGATCACCATTGGGAGAGCTTCATTGCTGAGAGGAGCCTCACAGTGTGTAAGTAGGAGGCAGCAGGGTGAACCGAATGCGCGCGTGCTGTGGATCAAGGTTAGGATATTTAGGTCCTGGTTTAACCTGATAAGGAGTAAACACATGAATGTGGGTGGCTGGAGTTATGGGACAGCGGGAGACTCGCTGACTGGGGATTTGCTGTGAGCAAGCACAAAGGCATTTGGGTGGGTTCGGGAGAACAGTCCTGCTCCAGGGAGTGTAACAAATGAAAGCAGCTGCTTTGGGCTATGGATATGGTGCAGAGCAGCATGTGCTGGGGACATACACAGGGCTCCTTGCAGGGCAACTCTGCCTGCCCAGGTTGGGGCTCTGAGGCTCTGTCCCATGGCTGGCCCCTGGGCATCTTGCCAGCTCTGCTGGGACTGGCTGAGCTGCTGCTCCTGGCAGGGCTGGGGAGACCCAGAGGGCTCCTGGGGAGAAGAAGTTGTCACAAGTGGGCAGGGATCCAGCCTGGGCAGGCAGCTGGGCTGGCAAAGCTGCCAGTGAGAAGCAATGCTCAGGGAGCAGAGGGGCTGGGGGAGAGGGCACAGACAGTGCAAAGGTAACCTGTGGATATACTGAACTGGTGCTCTCCCATCTTGGCCTGGAGACCTCCCATCTGGTTTCCTTGGCTTTCTCTGTGGTGTGTTTTGTTTTGTTTTGGTTTTTTTTTTTTTACAGCTTCTCTAGTACACCACTGAATTAATCAGCTTGACTTTGGATTTTCTTTAGCGGTCCCTCGTAGTGAAAGCAATATGTATGTGACAGAACAGGACAGATCTTCAAGGCCTATTAAACATAGCTGCATTTTTTTAACACTAATATCCACTTAAAATTTGAGAAGGTGCAGACACCTGATTCTGAGAACAGCTGTGCAGTTTATTGATAACTTCCAGCCATGCTTCAGAGTTCCTTCTCTTGTGGGGCTGAGATGAGTTCTAATGTAATGCAGGGCTGAGCCTGTGGTGCTTCAGCACTGCTTTATGTTTAAGTGCTTAAACTGCACTCCACCTTCTTTATCAGCATATACAGCTCTATCTGGCAATGCCTCTACCTTGTGACTTAATGCATCTCCAAGTTTACTTTATAGATCATGTCTAAGAGTTAATGAATTGGGGAATGAATCGGACTATAATATGGAAGTATATGTAATTCTGCCTTCAGGTGTAGGTTGAGTATTGGCAGGTTAAAGCATGAGTTGAAGTTGATGGCATGTGAGGGAGAGAAATGAGAATTACTGAAAGGCTGCTTGGCTTCTCTCATTGACACGCCACACGCACAACTTTCATGTGACAGAAAAGTAAACAGTAGAATGTGAGAAACAACATTTTAAACAAATGCAGCCATCTGGCTGTGTAGTGGTTGTAACACATTGGGGGATCTTTCTCTGCAGGTTTTCTTTTTTTTCTCCCTTAGGAGTAGCAAGAATGTCTCGTATAATACAATGCTAGTGGAACCAGAAGAGCTCAATTTTGATAACGTTCTTTCTGAGCAGTAGCAATCTAGTAATGCAATACTCCCTGTGGAAGAAGATAGGAATAACTTAATGATAGCAACATTTACTGTGTAGAAAAAAGTTTGAGGAAATTCTTATGTTAGTAAGAATATGAATTGTAAAAGGTTTATTTTTTATCAATAGATCGTGTCTACAACTAGTAGCTTTGTGTTTGTGTCTTCTTGGTCTGTACCTAATTCAACTGCACTTTTAAGTACAGAATTTTCCTTTTGAGGCATTAAAAGGATGAGAAATGACTTTTTCATCTCAACAAAGCAGCCCATCAATTATGTTTGTAAAAACTGTGGTAGAGAAGGGCAATAAATTATTTTTTCCTTTTACAAAGATTTAGTCTACACTACTACTACCGCCTGCTTGTCCTTATTTCACCAAGAGGAAAACTGAGCATTAGCTAGAGTAACTGAGGAAGATGTTTCAAGCAATCCTTTACTTCAGACTCACCTTTAAAACTCCAAAGCATAACTACAACATACAGCTTTATTGATCTGAAGCTCACAATAAAAACCAAATGTACTCTGGTAGCTTATGCAGTTCCCTGTACAGGGTACAGTAAGCAGTAAATACATACTCTGATCTGAGAGATTTAAAAATCTGTGTGTTTTACATTTTTCCCAAAGGATATTTTCTAAAGCCTGTATGCAAAATGTTTGTCTTAAAACAAGTTTTTCACAGCCTTTCTCTTGTATGTCACACATTTCGTGCAGACAGACGAATCAAAGTAAAATTTGTAAATAAAGCTTACAAGATGAGGAAAACCCCCTGTACTTTTGATAGCTTTAACTCTCATGTTTCAATGGGCTTGCAACAAAGTCAACTGGAAAAATGTTTAGATTTTACAAGCTTGTCGTTAAAATGAATGGAGAAAATGAGTCCTCAAACTCTTTCCCCTATTGCAGAGCCCACACTGCTGCATTCCTAAGCTTTTAGTTTTTCAGCTTTCTCCAGAAGAGGGCTCCATGCACAGCTTGAAAGGCAGCGCCCAGGTATTGAGAGCGAGAGAAATTTATCAGGGAGAAAAGAAACATCTTGTTCACACAAAGTCTGTTGGCATAACGTTACAGACTACGCTCACATTCTGACCAAGTATTTCCCTGTTCTCTCATGTTGCTTATTTAGGGTACATATTATTTGGGAGCTCTAGAGAAGTCCTATGTCTCTTGTGCTATAATAGTTCTAAAATTGCTTAAAAATGTTAGTAAAGCTCAGTTGCCAGTTACTGGGTATTATTATTTGTACTGATATGCATTTTGGGAGCAGGCTGGCACTTGGTCCTCACAGTTTCAGGCCAACACTTTTGGTCATGTTGTCAAAAGTGATCTTCCATTTGCACATCTCATTCAAAAGATGGTGTTTCCCAAAACACAGAGCTATTCCAGCAGCTGGACTGTGCTGTTTATCAAACATTACCTCGGAGGGAAGGTTGGCACCTAGTGAGTTAGTGTGACTTTTGGCAACAGCTCTACCCTGTAGAAATATCCTTCCGTAGGGCCTGACCACAGTCCTTACTGCTAAGCAAGGAGGTTTGTTACAGTAAACAAGTGGCAACTGGTCATGAAAATGCTCCTGGAGTTATGGCATTACAGTTAAAACCCACTCTGTGCGCCCCCTGAGACTCTTTCAATTTAAGATGTAACTCAGGCGTTATTATGTTGGGACCAGCTTTCTGTTTCTGATGATCAGAAATTGAGAAAGGTTGTTCTAGCACACGTCATATTTGTGCTGTGATCCACTGGGAGTTACTGGCTCAATTTTTAGTGACTTGAGAGCTAGGAAATTAGTATTCCTAAAAGCTATCTCCATGGAACAGTGCAACTGGAACTATTAGAACTACATAGGTGGCAACAGTGGTGCCTCTTCAAGGAGACATCAAGTTCTGCCTCTTCCTTTTCATCTTGTTTGTTGCTGGATAAGTAGGCTCTTTCCTTCTATTAATATGTAAGAACAAGGTGGATAAGAGCTCTTAGCTCTTTCCTGCACTGCTGTTGGGGTCATATCTCTAACCTTTAGCTGCTGTGCTGTACCAGTGTGCTGCATGCCAGGATTTTGGCCTCAGGTTTCAGAGTTCCTCTGCCAGCATAAGCCTTTTGGGAGGAAGGGGGGCTTCATTTGGGACTTGAAGCAAAAAAAGGTCAGGTTAGTGAGTTTAATTGTTTCATGGAAATAATTTCTTCATTCCATCTTCGATAGCTACAAGCACAAAACTCACTGATGTTCCAACCAAAGCTTCATCTGTGCAGGCAACAAGACAAATCTACCATGTCTGCTGGGGAGGAGAGACAGAATGAGAGGGATTTATCATCCTTAGGAGACTAAGTGGGCTATAGCACTTCCCAGTTAACTCTGGATGATATTAGTGGGTTCTTGATCGTGGCCATATGGTTGCACTGTGCCCTGCCCTAATCAGCAGATGGATGGGACCAGCCCAGATGGGAGGCTGGGGTTGCTGTCACTTCATGTGTCCTGCAGCAAGCACAATGGTAGTGTATACAAATCAGTAGGATATTAAATGCCAAAGAAGAGAGAAAAATAAGACTTGCTTTATTAACCACTGTTTCATTATTCAGAGGTCTTGGAAATTTGCCCACTGCTCTTTATTTTTTTTTGTGTGTGTGATGTGGACTGTATTCGCTGTCAAAAGGAAGAATCTAATTCTTTGAAAGTCTTACTGTTTTGTATGAGGGGAACTCATTCTGCTGCTGTCTTATCCAATATTCTACTGTTTTGCACCAACAATTTTCTTGAACGGAGAAAAAAGAAGGATTTTGAGATTTGTTTTGAGGGAGCTGGTTAAAACAGTCCTATGAACAGACTAAAGTAAATATGAGTTCTTAAGAGTGGGGTGAATCTTTTCAGCACACAGTGATTAACAGTATCTCTAAGCACTTGAAAAAGCTGATTAAGGTGTTTAAATAACTTCTGATATCTATGAATATCCTTGTATGGGTGTCTAGTTTGGTGTTGCTATGAGCTTTGTTTTTAGAAAACTGGACATTCCTTCAAGCTTTTGAAATATTTCAAAATTGGGCACCCATATGCAGCTGTCAGAAACTAATAAGTTGTTATTGCCTCAGGTTCCTTAGACTCTACTTGATAAGGGTTCTACTCCACAAGCTATCATTAAAAAAAGCCCAACAAACACTAATAATAGCTATCTATTTCAGTCTGAAGTCTTTTGTTCTCTTGCTGTGAACAACTAATGCTTAATTCCTTATTAGCAATGGCAGTGTATATATTTCTAAAAGCTAATATTTAATTCCCGAGGACTTTGCAGCCTGTATGTAATGAAGAGCAAATAATCCTTGTGTGCATGCTGGCTGTGTTAACAGTGCAGACAGCAAGTGGGTTTCTAAAAGTTTGAAGATGTTTTTGGCTTATGAATAATTGTGGCAGATGGACCTTGTGGAACTTGGGTGTAACCAGGGCTCAAAATGCTGAAAACCACAGGCTCTAGGCCATTAAGATGTCACAGCACTGTTATGTGGCTGTACCAAAAGAAATATGTTCACGTACAACTTGAAGGTAGGATAAGAGGTGCTCACTTGCAAATACCTGTTCCTGTAAGCTCAGGTGACCTTTACTGATGGTTCCTGTTGGTTACCCCCTGTTCCTCCCCTGAGGTGTGAAAAGTGTGAGAGCTCCTTACCTGCTCCAAGGCAAGGCTGAACAAAACTGGCTGGAAACACAGCTGAGGGAGTACTGATCCCATACTTTAATGGCAGTGACACATCTGTGGCAGAGGCCGAAAGAGGGTGAATAACTTCAGTTGCTTCAATTCCAGCCTCGGAACTGTTGACACACTGAGTTTTGTTGAAATTGTTGTGGAGCAAAAAAAATCCAAACATTTTACAGTGTACTTGTGATGCTGATAATTGGCTCATCAACTTTACAAAAACTTAACCTGTTTCTTTTCATTTTCTTGGCGTAACTTGGAATTTCTGGAAGGGTTGCTGTGCAAATTTTCTTTATAGCCCTGGAGTCAAATGTGGGGGATTTTGAACCCATAAGTGTAAAATATAAGCTGGCAGCTGTCCATGGGGTCACTGTATAAAGAAAGATGTTCTAATCTGCTCTAAGTTCACCTGGACCCATTAGGGAGTTATCTCAGCACAAATTAGGAATATGATCCATATTTTATGTAGAGAATATATAATGATGAAGATGGGGATATCATGTAAAGTGTCCCTCCCTTACCCTAGTATAGTTTTCTTGATATAAGATGGTCTTTGAAATGTCTAATTACATTTTAACTATGAGCCAACTCTTGGTAACTGCTTGGGAACAGAGAAAACCCTGGCAAGAGTGTTCCCAAGATCTTGCAAGGATTTTCCCATAGACAAACTTGTTTGCCTTGTGTTCCTTTAATACCAAATAAGGTGTATTTACACATTTCTCCAGAGACAGCCCTGCATTTTCCCTGAGGACTCACGTTTTATCAGACAGCAAACAGCTGTATCAAAATGTGAGAGCTGAGCATAACACTGCTCTGTAGTTGACAAAGGAGGAAATCCAGAGCATCTGGAACTTTGCTCTCGAAGTGTCAGGAGATGGAATTAGCCATTAGAATTGGATGGGCATATCCTTCCCCACTAAACACATTGTTTCAGAGCTCTGTCAGAGGAAGCTGAGCAACTCCAACTATGCAGTGCAGCAGGAATGGATAGCTCAGCTGCAGGTTGGAGCTGTTCAGTATGTGAGATAACTGGACAAATTAAAAGGCATTCAGCTTGACCTTCTGCCAACTTAAGGAAATGGTCTTCCAAGTGCCAGGAAGTCCTGGGCATTGTCTACCTTCCTTATTCAGGTGAAATGTGAAATGAAAATCTTGTGGGTAAAGATAAATGAGAATAAAATTACAGTAGAACAACACATAAATATCAGGTTTGATTTCTGGGCATTTGTATTAGCCCTGCTACCTGAAGGTTGTATTTGCATCAGGCAAAGTGGTTTTATTGTTTTCCAAAACATTTGTTTTCATAATTCATGGTTTGATTAAACTAACTGGACTCTGAACTCTATAAATCTTGATTTACGAATATTGATATTCCTGTCAATTTGCTGATTGAGTCACAACTCTGACCTAACCACTAAAGTAGTTAGGTGCATATCTGATCATCCTTCTTTAATATAGAATCATAAAATGGTTTGGGTTGGAGGGGACCTTAAAGATCATCCAGCTCCAACCTCCCTGCCATGCGCAGAGACACCTCCCACCAGACCAGATTGCTCCAAGCCCCGTTCAACCTGTCCTTGAACACTCTCTCTCAATCCATTCTCCTCCCAGCCTCTATTTGTGCTTTGGGTTGCCCCAACCCACATGCAGGACCTTGCCCTTGCTGAATTGTGGGTGGTGTGTGGTAATATCACTGCAGGAGTCATCCAGTGGGACAAAGCTGTAGGGATGGTGAGTAATGCCTGTCAGCAATGGGAAGCACACCTCCTTACACCCACGTTCACTACTCTTCAGGAACGGATAAGGCTCTGACATCTGCTTCTAGTTCTGGAAGCATTTTCTTCTGATGCTTTTAACTGAAAGATCTCATTTAAAAATGATAAACAAGAATACAATCTCCAGTTTCAAATGTCATCAATATTTTTCCCTAATTGTTGATATATGCAGTTTAGCTATAAATATAAGTGTGGCATTCTGTGCAGTGAGGATATTGCTTATTGCAATCTGACAAAAGAGCAGCTGGTAAGTTTGGATACATCGTGTTACCAGGAAGTAAGGTAAGGATGCTGGGAATAAATAGTTTTGTCTCTTGTGGAAATTACTTCTGGTGTTGCACGTCTCAACTTCAGTTTTCTGTGTTTGCAGTAGCAAAGCACTGTTGCTCACACTAATATGGGAGCAGGTCTCCAGTGGCTGTGGATTGATTGCATTGCCCTGCTCTGTGTTATCCAAGTGAAGGATGGTTAATGTCAATGCCAGGTGCATTCCTACTGTGTACACACTGGAATGCTTACACTGCTTCTATTACTATGGTATCTGAGCACCCTGCAGATGGTAATGAATTTATCCTTGCTTCCCTAAAATAACTGCTCAGTTGCAAGAGGAACATCATTCTGAAATGGGAGACAGCCTCCAACATCTGCCTGTTTCAATGACTCGGGGTCTGTTATCTTAGTTGAGTAATGATGTCTGCTGCTGTCACCTTGGCTGCTGGTGTTGATTCAGTGGTGACACTTCATTGTACTTTGGAAAGATTAATTCGGATTGGAGGGAGCCCAGAATAAATCCAGTCTTCAGGCCAATCAGGAGCTGGTGTATTCAGTATTACTTTAATAATGCAACTCAACTTTCAAAAATATACTTAGTTATGATTTGCCAAAGAACTGCTTATCTCTATACAGTTATTTGCATAGAGAGGAAACTAAGAGAAATTACTTAGCTGATCATAACTGCACAGAGTTCTTTTAGGCAGAAGGAAGTGGAGTGTACTTGCTTATAACTGGTGTTTATGTGATGGCTGCTGGCAGAATGATCAGCAGGAGCAGAGGAGGAGGATGAGGCTGGCAGTGCAGTTTACACTCACAGCATTTCAGACCAAAATGACCTGGGGTAGAAGATGAGGCAATACACAACCAACTATGCCTCTAGTGCTTCGGTAGAGGAGAGCTGTTGGTATTTCCACTGCAATGTGAGACACAATTTCAGTGGCAGAATATTTCCCCCACCATCTGTTCACTGGCAAAGGTTACAGTCTTCCTCCCTCCCCTCAGTTTGGAGGAGGCAGGGCTACTAAAACTTGGGATCCCCTGACAGGAGGTGAGCTGATTCCTGGCTGTTCCACTCTGATGCCCAGCTTCTGAAAATGCAATGTTGCTGACCTAAAGTGTCACTGTTAGTGAGATGCACCTAATGTTGGAATTCCTGGGAGGACTAGGGCACATGGATGCACCACTTGTTATATTCCCAAAACACGGGAATCTGTAGACTTGTATGGACTACTGAAAACCAGTGTCTGACTTTATGGCACATCTACCACTTCCTTGTCTCTCTGAAATGAGGATTCAGTTTTTTTCTGCTTCCCAAGAATACAATTTTCAAAGCTTTTGCTCCTTCAGGAATCAAAGGCACACAAGCACAGAACTTGTTTCCTGCTGTGCATGGGAGCTAAACGTTGATTATGGGTAGTTGAAGCAGTTTGGGTAAAACAAACTGACTTGGTTGTCTGCAATAGCTCATGTTGAACCTGAAAGAAATTGTTTCTCCAACTTGTTCTTGACTTCTGATTTCTGCATGCTGTGTGTTTGTGGAGTCTAGCTGGGATACGTAGGAATAAAAAACCATCGTGCACAGCATGAATGGTTCTCCCTGCCTCACCTCCAGGCTGCCTGGAAGCATCAGCATTCCTATAATTTCCTTGTTCAAATTACTTTTTCTCTTTTATCCTCCATCTGCTTAAAATAATTCAGATAGTCTGAGTGCTTTTAGATTTATCCTCAAACTTTCCTCCAGAACTCCTGGTGTTGGGGAAAGGGAGAATAATTTTTACTGCTCTGGCTTCAAAAGGCACTGTTGTGAAGTCCTTCCCTGTTCTTGGTGCTTATAGATATTTTGGTGATAGATGAGAAGATGATGGGGATTTTTCTGCACCACGAGGAGAACCAGACATACCTAAGGAGTTGCTTTCCTTGAACATGTTACATGGATACTGGTTATTTTCACTGAGTGATCTGCAGATTCCCCAGAGTCAGTACAGTGCTAAGCTATAACCTTTAGTTTATGTGGTCGGCAAATGTGTTAGTACTTGTGTACTGGCCCAAATCTTATGCATTTCTTGGTATATTCATATAACCCTACTCCTTTCTCCCTCAGTCCCTTAAGGCAGTCTAGTTCTAGCTGCATATGTGGAAAAGAGAATTTAATTTATCTTCTCCATTAATGGTGTTAAGTTGGTGATCTTTGGAGCCAGAAGTGCTGGGACAGTTATTTGGTAATAAACCTGCTGACACAGCTGTTGAATTTCTTGTCCCTTTCCTTGGCTGACTGAGGAATACAAGAAAAAAGAGCAAACCTTGAAGCCCAAAAGTGGAAGGGAACCAAAATGGTATTCAATGTGCTGTAACTTTTTGCAGCTGTCAGGATTTGGAAAGCAGCCTTTTATAATTGCGATACAGTTAACAGATGTATACAGGAATGGAGCAGCATCCAGCCTGGGTTTTTTTTGGTTTTTTCCCCCTGATTTCCACATCTTCTTTTACACACAATCTTGCCTGATAGCTTAGGCTAACACCCATATCCAGAGCTCTGGCTCATATCTGGATCTGAAGTTTTTGGCATCAGGAAATGCTAATACTCTTTCATACACATTTGTCTGTATCAGCATCTGGTTTCTGAGAGGCAGGAAATTTAATCCTTTGTAGAACTCCATGCCTGTTTCCAGCATTCATTAACTGTCCAACCACAGAACTCTTCTCTCTCCTATGTTTTATGTTTTGCTGGGACTTTGTTTTCACTTGTTCTTTATTTTGTGTTGATGGACAACATTTATCTCTGTGCCTGACATTTTTGTTTGTGATCATTAGATCCATTCTACTGATGCTCTGGGAAACTTATCACACAAATGAAACAAAAGTTAGGACATGCCTTTCTCTAACTGACTGGTTGGAATGGGAATGCAGAGAACAGAGGACAAACTGAGTGTAAGGAGTGAGGCCAAACCAGCCTCTGTGGCAAGAAAGCACGCTGCAGTGTCTTTGGAAACTGCTTGCACGTTGCTTCTTTAACTCTCAGGAACTATTTTGTGTGTATCAGAAAGGTGACTTGCGATAAGTCCCTTGGGTAACACAAGCATGACTTTTAATACTGAGCATGTCCTGGAGAAAAGGGAAAGGCAGTAAAAGGGCCAGAGAACCTCCGAGGGGGAGGTACAACTCTGGCTGTGGCTTTCTTTCTAGCAATGAATATGAAGTAAGCCAGATACCAGAAAAAACTGGGCAATGTCTTGCTGGAATGGGACAACTGGTATGAGGGATAGATGCTCCAAAGTTTTATCAGGTACTATATGACTGCCCCTCTCCTACCACTTCTGCTAATATATAATTTCAGACTTATGTCCTTTCTCTTATTTTCTGACAGCTCTTAGAGGCCAACTGAAGAGCAAAGGTTAAAGGGAAGAGAACCTGGTTTCAGGCACATTTGCAGACTGGCTGTTAGTTTTCTGCAAGGACCTTCCATCCTTAGGAAGGAAACAATCCTCCCCTGACAACTGAGCACACAATCCATGTACAATGGATCTGCTTCTGACACTGTATTTCTGGGGTGTTTGTACGACTCGTGATTCATCTGGCAGTGCTTGAGTTCAAGCACTGATAAAGGCAGCACAGCAGAGTGCAAATACATCTGGCCTTTCAAAACATTGAATAGAAAACAAAAATAGAAAAATAGTTACTTTGCGGTTTTTCTTTGTATATGTGAAATGACTGAGAGCAAACTAGCATTCTTATTTCTGCCTTAGGAGCCCTGGTAGCACAGACTTCTCATCCTGAGATCCACTGTGTTACACCTGCTGTTTGCAGGGCTGTGTATGAGTTGGCTTGACATTGGAGTAGAGGTACAAGCCAACTTTGATTTTCCCCAGTTCAGGGATTGGCCTGTAGTTCATGCCTGCTGCATCCCGAAATCTTTATTGTTTGATAAGCTGTGCTTGTATAATTGGCACGCTGGTCTTGGCTTAGTTGCCTGATAGGCAGGAGTCTGTATTTCAAGTGTAAATTTTCACTGCAAGCGTCACTTTGAATCAATAGATTCAGTGATACAGAAGGCTCAGGGACCTGTGGAAAGTTTCTGCCAAAATTCTCAATTAGCTTGGGTGCAGCCACCTCATAACAGTGCTGTGAGGAAGTTTAAAAAGGGAGTAACTCTGTGGGTGCTCTGTGTGCTCCTGTTGAGTCTGTGCTCAGAGCTCAGTCTTGCTTGAACCCCTCCTGGAAGGGGCTGAGGATTTAAATAACAGTGAGGCTGAGCCAGGGCATGGCAGGCCTTGACACTGCCACTCCCCATGGCATGAGTGCTCCTGGGGAGTATGTGTAGTGAATAAGGCTCCAAATATGATGGGAACTCAAGATCCTCCCTCCTTTTCCTCATAAAACTGTGGCTGATTTGTGAGCACATTCCTTTGCTTTACAAGCAGAGGAAGTACATGCAGTACATCTCTCCCAGCCACAAGCTGGAGATGTACAGGGTCTGCAGAACTTCATGCCAGGTTTTGGGGGATAGGAATAGGTTTTGAATGAGGTGACTGGGCAAAATTTTCATCTTAAGCCCCTTTGGGTAAGGAAGGGAAGGCTGTGCAGCACCTGGGTAGGGCCCTGGTCTAGTATTGCTACAGCTATTTTTGGTGTTTCTAAAACTATTTTTTGGATCTGAAATTTGGATATTTTTGGTTTCTTAGCTGCAAGTGATTTATTTGTACTACCCTGGTGCAGCAGAGAGAAACACTTTTCCCTTCTCCTTGCACTTTGTTATTCCTTAGTTCACTGCGTAGTCACTTGCTGTAGCTATATGAATTTCACTAACAACAAATCTTGAGGAATCTGGTTAAATAATAACCAATTTGTCTTTGAATTTGCCCCTTTTTTCTTGTATTTTTTGGTGAAGGGATAAACTATCTGATCTAGCACCGCTAAAGAAACCTCTCTGACTTTGTTCAATGCTGTTTGCAAGGCCTCTTGCTGAAACAGGGCTGCTGGACTGGGAGGTGTGGATACTGGTGGACCTAAAAAGAGAGGGAGGAAAAAGTGTGGTTGCAGTTTAATGGGTAGAGAGCATCCTTCAAGGAAGGGATTCCTTGGTGTTCTGTCTTATTTAGTAAGTCTTTGCTGTAAAATATGTAATTAATCCCTGGATAAACAGCACTAGTGTATCAAACTTGCTGCCTTTTCCAGTCAAGGTTTTAACTGTTCCCTTCGAAGTTATGCTCCTTTTTACATACTTTTTTTGGACTAGCCTTCTGGCCCAAGACATCTTGTTTGTGTAAGAGCCCAGATTTGGCTGGTCAAAAGTAGGGCAGGGAGCTTAAAAAATAGCTGTGGCTTTGAGTGTCCATAAGCTGAGGAGGGTTTTGAGCTTTGGTCTTGCCCTTGGCCCTCCAGCTCTGTGGGGACTTTGATATTGGTTTTGGTTGTGTTGTTTTTTTTTTTAACTTCTCTCTTCAGACTGTGCTGCTTCACTAAGGAACAGAATTATAAAGCAGTGCCTTTCCCCACCAGCCATGTGTGTAAAGCTGACCTTTGGCTTGAATGCAAAGTTAGGTGTCAACCTTGTCCCATTACCAAATATAACATAAATCATTTTGACAAGGCTTCCAGGGGGCTGTGGCTGGGGGGAGGTTGGCAGTGAGTGTTGTCTGAATGGCAGAAGTAATTTCTGATCTTTATACTTAGGACATGCACCATAACAGGACCAGGAAAAGAGAGGCTTGTTGTTGCCCTGTTTCCATGTGGACACCTTCCCTTAAGCTCTGCCTTGCCTTGCTGTGCTTGGCAGATGTGCCTGGGTGTCAGAGCCCACCCTTGGCACCAGGGAATGGCTGCTGGTCCCGGTAGGGATAACTGCACTCACAGCACTTGGAGCTTTGCTTCTCTCTTAACAGCCTCATCCTTCTCGAGCATCTTGATTTCAAGTGTCTGCTGAAGCACTGTAAACAGATTTCCTTCGGCTCTGCAGCACTACATGCTGTGTTGCAATACATTGTGTCTACTTTAAAGCTGTTAGTGATTCATTAGTTTACTGTTCCAAAGACCAATTCCAAAGGGATCACTCATCTCCCTGGAGCAGTGAAGGTATTTTCAAACTGGCTACACAGTGCTATGGCAGTCTTTTGAGACTTGCCTGGTTGCCATCATGTGGCAGTGATACTGCTGAAGGCTGCCAATTCAGTGGGGGATTGCACACAGATTCCATGGGTGGGAACTTGCAATATTATTAGACATGGTTAATAATAGTTCCTCTTGACTCCTGAAATGTCAGAGTGATCTTGTGAGTAACTGCACTTTGCAAAGCTTTAACTTCTTGTTTGCCACCAAGAGTAGTCCCTGACATATTCAATGCTGCATTGTACTTGTGATATAGAAGGGAAATATGCTGGAAATGAGGAATCTTAATATCTTTCTCTGTGAATTGACCAGTATCAAGATCTCAGAGTTGCAGCATCAGTCAGGGGATCCAGATTGTGCCCTGTGTGTGTACAATATCTAGAAAGATGAGCTGCTTTCATCTAGAGATTCCTGAGATTCAATGAGCATGCATCTGCTTCAACTTCCCTGTCTGCAAGGGGCTTTGGAACCTGGTAGTGAGAACTCCAGTGTGCTATTAAGAAAGTATATAACATAAAGAAGTAACTGTTTTCTTCAGGAGGAGTCAGTTACTGTCTGACAGACTGTCCTGGAGTCAGATCCCAAGGGTTTTGGGAGTTTCTGTCTCCCAGACCAATTGCTCTAGAACTGGGTCCTCTGGCAGGGAACAAAAATTCTGATGTGCAGAGAACTTCAAAAGTTTTCAATTGTTTTATGAACAAGTGAAACTAAAATATAGAAAAAATCTCTAAAGGCTCTATGGAACTAAGTTAATACCCTTTCTTACAGTAGCCATTTATTTCCTTTTCTGTCTAGTGCATCCAGCATGGTACCAGGTGAATGTCTCCAGCTGCAGGATGTGCTGTAAGACTTTTACAGACTGCTGGAGGCCGGGCAATAAGGGACTTTGACACGTTGGCTCCAGAGTAGCAGAAATGGATAAATAAAAAAACTACAAAACCAAGTTCTTAATCAAAAGATGCTAGCATTTAGAAGAGTGAGAAATTAAGCCATGAGATTTTGTTACTTTAGAGGCTATAACTAAAAGCACAGCTCTGAGCAAACGAGCTGAGTTTCAAGAGATGCCCCACACTTGTGATTTGACTAAACCTGGAGCACTTACCTCTTGCAAGTAAGAACTGCATGGGAAGTGCATGAAACCGAGCAATGGAGAGTAATGCAAATACAGGGACAGATGACCTGTATTCAAAGTGACTTTTCTCACTTGCCTTTTACAGCTGTTTATTATAGTTACAACCACCTGCATGTATCTCTCCAGGCAGAATGGCATCACTGGGGGCTGCGATGAGCGTGACACAAGGAAGGACCTCACTTTCTCTATGCTACTGTAGCTCTAATTTTTATTATCCTGACTTCTGTGAGAAGTTAGATTATGATATGACTTAGGAGCAGGGGGATGTAAAGTACAAAGCAAGAAAGTAGCTTGTGCAAAGCCCCGTAAGAAGTCTTTAACAAGCAGTCACAGCTCAGGAGCCCCAAGTTCTTCATCAGTACCTGTTGACCCTGGTAGTGAGAAGCCAGAGCAACAGCCTCGTTGCGGGATCTTAAAAAGAGTCATGTGCTAATTCTGTTTATTTGAACTGAAACTTGAATTGCAGTAACTATTTTGTATCTTAATGAGCAATCCATCCCTCTATTTCTGCAGTGCATCCAGCTGCCAGCATTTAGTCCTTGTCCTAAAGATACATTGCAGGCTCCTTGTGACAATGAAGATGTATTTTTAGTGTGCTTGGGGAATTGTGGTTAACAGAATGACTTCACCTGACGGGGAAGCTTGACTGTTGTCATTTTGTTCTTGTTCCATAATCCAAAATATATCATCAGCATCAATGCTTTACTAAAAGAAAAATAAGGTTAGAGTCAATGGGTTTTTAAGAATATTTTCCCTTTTCCCTGTAAGTTTCCTTTACTTTTTTTTTTTTCCTGGAGCTCTGTCATTTTCCCTGCTTATAACTTAAATCTTGCTTGTGAGCATTTAAAACAACTTGTGTGCTTACAAATCTGGGAATAAAAGCAGAAAAGATTTATCTTGTAATAAGCTTTTACTCTTCCTGTATTTATTGTACCTCATCCCCTCTACCTTCTAAATCATGATAATCAGGCACTGAAAAACATATTTTATATGAGGATCCATAGGAGTCCTGGCAGATGGACAACAGAATACTCTCAGCTGCTCTTTGCCATTGGGATAAACCCCATCTTGCACAGACTCACAGGAGTCATCAGATTGTCCTTTATTTCAAGTTCATCCTTTGTCATCCTGATAAGCCTTAATGGGCAAATGCATTTGGGGAATTTAGAGATGAAATTCTTAGAGCTGCAATGTCAAACGACTGAGTAGCACATGTGACAATTGCCAGATCCTGTTTCTGTCATACTTTAAACTTGTTGAAAGAACCAGGGTCCTCTTCTCTCCTTGTGCTGTCTGCAGTGAGCAGTGATCAAAGGAAGGAGTGGAGGTGGCCTGCTAGGAATGCTTCTCTCTTCTGTGTGAAAGAACAAATGACTACACTTTTCTCCTTCATTGGAATAATGTGCTCACCCAGCCACTTCTGAGCACAGTCAACGACTCTTACTGAAATACTAGTGCCGGCACTGAATGCTCCTCAGATGGCTCAAATTACCACCTAAGTCACTCTTCCCCATTTTTTAGTCTGAGCTGGTCCAAGGGGGGACACGGTGACAGAGGTGTTATCTGCAAAAGCTTCCCCATGGGACCAAGTTGGTGATGTTTCTATGTGTAGAACCCTGTGCAGCCCACAAGTATCCTACGACAATCTTTAGTGTCCCCAGTGAAATACTTGCTGAAGTCTTGCATCAAACAACCTGCAGCTGACTACAGCAGTTGGATTTTTTTTTTCCTTTATAATACTAGTCAAACTAGAGGTTAAACCTAATAGCTAAGAATTAGTTATTGGAATAATAATTCATCAGGCTCCTGCATGTGAAACACTTGGTAAGAAAAAAAGTAATGATGGCCAATGTAAGTGCTATAATTTAAATAAAAATTTGACTTTATGGCAGCCATATGTGTATATTAGTTCAATACTAGCTCTTCTTTTTTTAACTTGTAATTAAAATGCTGTATTCCACCTAAAACATAAAGACCTTGAAAAGAAACGCTCGGTTTTCTAAAAAATTCATTCTCATTTTTGGCTTTATACTAGACAGCAATAACTGTGATGGCATTTCTAAAAATGCAAGATGTATATCTGTCCAGTATCAATAACAGATAAGCATTTTGTTTGTTTTCTGCTGTTAATACGTTTTGCTATTAACAGAAGATAAAAATCAGATTTTCTTGCTCTGAGTCCTTAAATTCAATTAAGCCAGGACTTTGTAAACACCACCATGATTTGAAAAAAGGGTAAACCTCCCTGAGCTTTTAGGGAACATGTATATGTCTGAATGTCCTTGCTATTATCATAACTCTAATCATTGTAAGCTGCAAGGCCATTCAAAATATTATCTAAGCCTTGACAACAGCCTCAGTGTTAGTACAATGCGTTAAAAAAAGTCTTTTGTGCAATCTCTGTCTCAAGGACAAGCCACCTAATTAACAGACCTGCCTGAAACACACACTGTTCTGTTTGTCTGTATTAAGACATAATGAATTTGGTGGTTTGTTTTTGGTTTTTTTTGAGTCAGAATGATCTGGAGAGAAGCTTTTCTTGGTAGAGAGTGGAGAAATGTGAATGCATTAGGTGCTGTATCAGTGCTAAGTGTATGAATATACATGTTGTATGTGTTATCCATGCATACGTGAAGGTGTGGATGAATGTATATGAAGGTTCACTCACACAGTGTAGGTCAGGCCCCAGCAGAGGTGAGTTTTGTTTGTTTTGTCATGCTACAAATGCTTTTTTCTCCCAAAGGTAATACTTCGTAACTCATTATTCTCCTAACTTATATTCACACCGCAAGCCTGAAGCTTTTGAACTTTTGGGACTCACCTCAAGTTCCTCTAATTGAGTCTGAGACATTCATACGAAATCCAGTCAGAACTCAGTTCTTGTCTCTCTGTTTTTGAACCTGGGTGTATTTTTGAACACGACTTGCATTACTGGTATGAAAGCAAGTGCTCAAATCAGCTGTTTTGAAGAGCAAGGATTTGAGTGTCTTTACAGCTTCAAAGTAACCTGGTCCAGCTGTGTACTAGACTTGTGGGCTTATGCTTGTGAAATTCTTACAATGAAAGCAGTGATAAAGCAACAGCAGCTGCAGCCCAGAAATGTGCATTGAGTAGTTTGAAGGACCGGTCTATTAGAAGTACAAATAAAAACTCCCCAGGTTTGATGGCCTTTCAAATGTCTGGTTGTTATCCTCAAGAGTGTCATTCAAGACCACGTGGATCCTTTCCTTCCTGTGCTGTTTTAGCGGGCTGCATATGATAATTTTTAACCACAAGTGCTCCCTGCCTAAATACGCAGCCTTACAGGAGGAATTTCTGCTCTGGACAAGCATAACTCGTGTGAATTGCAGCCAAAAGGATTAGGGAATCTATAAGCCATAGGAATTCTCACTTTAATATTCATTCACAAGAGAATACTGATGTGGTGTTTAAAAAGAGCCTGAGAGCAAAGTGCCAAAATATGTGCAGACCTTGGAGATACATCAGGTAGAACCATATGCAGGGCAACTTAGAGCAGACCACAGAATGGTGTTTTTATTTTCCCCTGTGGTGCAATGTTACAGCAGAGAATGGTGTGTAAAGGGGGAAATGGAATGTGTTCCCTTTTTTTACTCCTGCTTTTAAGTACAGTGACATGTCCTAATTTAGACCTAATTTTCATTCCTGTAACATTACTTGTAATAACGTCTAAAGTCCTCAGAATTAATTTGACTGGAAAAATTCCAGAAGGACTTTCAATTTTTCTCATTAAAAACATTATAGATGTCTTAATTAGACAGTGTTATTAATGGCAATATTACTCAATTTAGAACTACACACTTAAGATGTGGTTACCTCTAGCGTGATTAGTCAGAGGAGCTCTGCCACGCAAGGATGCACACTAGAATTTTGAACAGTTAAATATTTAGAGCCAGATGCTCAGCTGTGTAAATTGTGTGGCTACTGCAGCCTCAGTGGAGCTAGACTAATATACATTAACTGGGGGTTTGGTATCTAAAGTTATAAACAATCCAGCTCATTTCCCTCACTAGTTCACCTTTTCCTATCTACTGTTAGCTTGTCTTTTCTCTCCATGGTAGAATAAGTTGATGGAGTAATACCTGCCTATGTTCTTGTCTCCAGCAAAAGCTCTTTAACTGCTGTAACTAAGCTGGAGCTACTTGACACTTTCTCTTTCCCCGTGTTGTCCCAGGGGGGATTTCACTGACTTAAGTGAACCTGCTCCTGATTTAGAACACAGTTCAAGGATCTTTTTACGGTGCTTTTGACTTCAGTGGGCTCTGTTACAAGCTCTGAGCTGTGGTAATGTGCTGCACTTGGTGAGGACCTGCTGCTGCCACATGTGAGGGTAGAATTAGGTAAAATGTTTTATTTGCTTGCCTAGACACAGGTTTATACAAACTTCTAAAGTACTCTGTGGACCCGTTAATGTCTGTATTTTCCTGTTAGATGATTGAAAGGAGCCATTTAGATTTACTATATTTGTGCCTGGCTTCATTTTCACATAAGAATGCGTGACAGTTTTCTCTGGCTGTTGCTCCTGTTTGTTACTTATGTTTATTGTGATTGTGGATGGGAAAGGCTGGTAGCTACGTGGGCTGTTACATGCTGCTCTGTGACTTCATTTGGGGAACTTGTATGAAATAACACCTGTACTTTATCATCAGGTTATGAGACTTCATTTAAAAAGCCACCCTCCAAGCCCCCTAAAATCCCACAACAAATAATCCAACTTTTTTAATTATTTGCGAAGTGAAGCGTCTAAATCAAACAGAACATAACACAGCAGATTTTTGTATGTTCTGTTCAGCAATCCCAGGGTTTAGATTCCAAGTGTTTTCAATGTGTAAAATGTTGCCTTAGCTGTGTATGAGCTCGTTTGCGTGGCAGAAAAAGCTGATTCTTACCTGAACTGTGTGAAACCCAGATTTGTGTTCATCCTGCAGGTAGTTTAACCGTGGAATGAACAGTCATCGTGCCTTCAGGTTCAGATGGACAGATGTGCATGAGGCTGTTAAAGCAAAAGGCATCTGGATGCATAATTGGTATATGGGATGGTATTGAAATCTCAAAATGGTACAGACATTTGCATCTGTTCACTGATGTATATAATGACGAGTTATTTGGGGTAGTGGGGTGTGAAGCTTAAAAGGAACTTAATGGCTTTTCCTTTAATAAATCATTTGACTACAGCAATGTCATCTTTTATTAGCTTGTAATTTTGTAAAAGTTAAAATCGAGCATAATATTGCATATAATTCTAGGACATCTGGTTCCAATATATAGTAGCAGCTGTTTAGTACCTGAAAAATAAACAAAACATGATTTTATCCATAGTTGTTACAGTTAATTTTCCTGGAAGCACTAGTTTTGGAGTAGATGCACTAGGAAATAGCTCTGTTCAGAAGAAAGAGTGACTGAAAATCAAGATGTTGTTCAAAACTTGAACAAATAGAACAGGACTGCATATAAAGTGGATTAGGAACACTGTTGTGTTGATAAAAGGATTTTGTTTTCTACTGAAATGAAAGAAAAAACTTTAAAAGAAATCCTAAAATGAATTATGGTCCTTAACTACACTGTGCTTTGGTACTGAAGTGCATCTTATTCAAAAGTTTATGATCTGTTATAATTGTGTTCATATCAGGTTTTTTTCACAACCCATTCCTGTAGGGGAAGTTACAGTGTGTTGATATGCATATCACTGCATTGCCAGTGCTTGAGCACCAGAAGGGAGAAAAAAGAAACAACCCCACAAACAAAGCAAAGCAAAAGCGAGGTGACAGCAGTGTTCTTTTCCTTTCTGCTTTGACTGTCTCGCTCTATCTCGGGATTCAAAGGATGTGTGGGGGGTGTGTTGTCACATGGGCCTGAGAGCAGAGAGGGTGACTGTGCCTCTGGGCTGCTGCAGTTTTGTGAGGCACCTGAGACACCAACCAGGTGCCTGCTCTGAAGCTTCACCTTTCGGACTGTTTCTGTGCAGGGCATCAGATGTATTTGCTCACTGAGGGTGAGAAGATGATGTAGCACCAGTTGCACCTGCTGAGGCTCCCCTTGACACGGGGAATTTAACTCGTGCTTTTAACGGGGGTATTGCTCAGCCGGTGTACTTCAGACAACCAGCAATGGGAAGGTGGTTTATGGTACGACTGAACGTGCACAGTAGTTTTTCATGTGGCACATCTCTATAAACTGTTCCTTCTAAATCTTGCCCCTGTAAAAAGCAGATGTTTGCCAAGTGATCTGACTTTAGTGTTGCTGTAGCAGATTCTGGTCATTCTGGAGTCAGCAGTGGGATTTATGCAGAAGCAGAATAAGATCTCAGAAGATCTTATAAGATCTCTTACAGGGCATCGTGTCTATGCTACTAAACTCTAGTATCTTTTCCTTCCCTTTTGATGCTCCTTTTAAGGTACCTCTGGGGTGTGAATTCTGTTTGGGGCACTAATATTCCAGCAATCTATTTATCCAGTCCGGTTTAAACTGCCTGTACAGAACACTATCACTTCAGGGAAAGAATAATATTAATATTTGACACCTGAATAGATTTTCTCACTCTGTGTTTATGATAAGGACCCCTGGTGGGTGCAAATGGTTAACTGTGATACCGGGTGTCTGTTTTCCCTTTTCACTTCCTAGGAAGGACACAAGAGGACTCTTAGAACATGGGCACAATGATGTTTATTTCTGTCTTGGGGCATCGTTTTGATGACACTTCCTTTTGATGTTTGCTTGTTTCCAGCAGTGATTAAAAGTCACCCATCCAACATCTTGATCTGTGCCTACCAGGAGTCTGTATATCTGTTGCAAAACGAGTAGACCTGTGCCTCTGTAGTCACAATTTTTGATTCATTCTAAGCACATTTAACTAGAAAAATTCCTAGTTTTCTGTTGCAGTGAAATGACACTTTTTTAAATGGATGATTCAGGTTCTTTACCTATAAGTTAATTTTAAAAACATTATTCAGTATGGATGTTCAAGTGTAAATAATTTATAATCATAGCCTCATGCTAGAGGATGCTAAATATCAGTAATTTTGTATTATAACTCATTAGGGATGACATTTGGGCTCCCTGTGGGCTGACTGTAAAACTCCTCTGGCCTTGGTAATGTCAGGATTTCACCATAAGTATTACCTAAAAAATAAAATGATGACGTTTCTCTTCTTACTAAATCTAATTAATCTCAGTGAATTGCCTAATAATTTTGAATGTAATCTTATTCTAAAGGCTTGGAAGTGCACCAAACTGTGACCTAGACCCTGCAGTTTCTAACTCATCTATGAAATAGAAGTTCTGGTTTGTGCATACATGGGGTACTTGTATTCATTTTTTTGTGCTTACAGGATCTTGGCTTGATTGTGTGTACAGAGTATTCCCCTGCAACTAAACCCAAGCTGTTGCTGTCTGGAAGATGGTGATCTTTCAAACAGTAAATTCAACAGATCCTTGGCAGGTTACAGCTTGAACAGGAGAGTTTTCAGTCTATAATAACAAATTAGTATTTTTAGACTGGAAAGCCCTTTAATATCAAGTCCAGCCACTAACCCAGCACTATGTGCCTAAGTATTCACCCAGTTCTGCACAAGCTGCTGTGCCATGGCCTGTTTGCCTGACCTGCTGGTGGTGCTCCTGGTCCCCAGGACTTCCCAGGGGCTTCTTTTATGTGGGTGGGTGACCTTGGGCAGGGATGATCCCAGCTCTGTGATCTGCAGGCTCCTGACATTTTTCTCGGCATCCCTGGAGGTTCCCCTGGTTTGGGACACCCCTCCTGTGCACTTTGTCAAAATGTTATACTGCAGATTGTGCTGGCACTGGGGCCGCTCAGTTTGGCAAACGAGGCTCCTTTCTTGGCAAAGAGGGAAGTGTGGATTTGAGTCACCTTTGGAGGGAGAACAGAATGGATTGTGAGTGAATGCTCTTGGCATTAGACAGGAAAATAAAGAGGATACAAGCCCATTACCTTGTCATCTTCCTCTGTCCCTTGAAAAGACAGATCACCTGAATGGGCAGGAGGAGGTCACAAGGAAAGGAAAAAATTAGGTCTTCAAATATCTCAAATAGAAGGAGCTTCATCCTACAGCTCTTGAGGTGCCATAAGCTGTTGTCATACATGCTCGGGATTGCTCTAGCACCAGCCAACTATCCTGCTGCTCTGTGTCTATGCTACTAAACTCTCTTCCTCTGCATGTGGAGGTGATTTCTGCCCTGAGTTAATTCCCAAATGGGCCAGGGTGCTGTTAATGGGAACTAGCAGGGACAGCACAAGAGTTTTACACAGAGCCAGCTGCCTCTAACCACTTGCACACTGTACAGATTTTGTTTATGCCCTTTGTGGTGGGTATTGCAGACCATACTTGTGTCCAATGCTCCCTGTGTAGGGAATAGAGACCACAGGCACCTCTGGCACTCCTGGGTTCTGGAGCTGGGAACCTGAAAGGTGTGACTGACACTTTCAGTTTCTTGTAGCCAATAAAGCCATAAAAGGTAATAGTTGCTTTACCTTAGTTTTTTAATCTCAACCTGGTTAAGATGGCAAAGATTGATTTTTATGTAGAGCATGCATGCCAAGTATAATCACACCAAGAACTTTATGGCTGCTTTTCTAATCTATTTTATCCAAAGCAAGCAAAAGATTTTAATTCCCTTCATTGGGAAGTTCAGTGAAGTTATTGCAGCACCTTTCTGTTAGAGAGAGGCAGATTTTTGAGGTTTCAAAACTCAACTGGAGGAGGCCCTGAACAGTGTGGTGTGACTTTGAAGCTTTGAGCAAGGAGGTTGGACTAATTGACCTCCAGAGTCCTCTTCCAGCCTCAAGTATTCTGTGACTCTGTGGTGATCTCGTTATTTGTAATACTCTTCTTGCCAAATGCTCTCTTTTCTCCGTATGGACCCATTTATCTTAGAAACTGAAATTGGCTTGTGGTGCAACCAGAGCTTTTAAAAATGGGAAGAATAAAACTTGTACATTGCAAGAGAAATGACTCCCTGGTACAACCACAGACTGAAAGTAGGTTTTTAGTATCTGATAAACAGGTGGAAAAACTTCTTATACTGTATTTCTGCTTATGTCTTCCATTCCCTGTAATTCATGCTGGGTTTTTGATGGAAAGGCATAACTGCAACTTGAATATTTTCCCTGGTGCTGTTGGTAGCTTGTCATGATGCAGCTTGCAGTTGATGGGCTTTGAATTTGGCTTTCTGTTCCTAGCAAAATAATACAGGTTTTCTACTTTACTGCATCTGTGCCTTAGTAAGTGGGCTGCTGTTGTGGAGGACATTCTACTGTGCTTATGATATTTATTTTTTGGAAAAAAAAGTCCTTTCAGTGTTGAAGTGTAACCATTAAACCAATTCTAAACTTCATGTAGCAGGCGAGTTGGGCTTGCATTGTGCCTGTCTGTGGTCTCAAGACACTCAACGGCTTTGTCAAATAAAAGTTTTAATACCACTAAGTCAGGTTTGGAAATCCTTATAACTCCAGCATTTGGTTATCTTGTTTCCTTGCATTGCAGCAGAATCTAGAGATTCTGTATCAGAGACCCAGTATATTGCTTATCTTCTTAAAACAGTTATTGTACTCCTCATTGAGAGGAAAAGGCAAGATACCGATGGGTGGAACACAAAGCAAGTACTGTTAAGAGTATAACTCAGCCTTTTCAGCTTCTTAGCAGCCCTTGATAGTTGCCTTTTGCTGCAAGCAAAAGTGGATTTTGATGATACTTTGATTGAATAACATAGTGACTTTGTACAATTTTATTTTCAGATTTTTTTAATTTCGGAGGAGCAGCATGAATCTTTGGATATGGGCACTTTCATGGCTCTTTAGAATCTCTGCTCCTATTTATTGAAATGTCAGCTCTCTCTTCTACCTGTGATGTGAACAGTGATGCAAATACTTTCTCCCCTGCTGCCATTCTGACTTGTGAGGAGCTACCTACAACCAACTTTACAAGAGCACTTACCTGTCCTCACTTAACTGTTCTGTAAAATTCTCCTCTGCTGTAATGAGTCTGTAACTGCTCTGTGGAGTCATTGGCAAGGAACACTAATCAGTACAATCTTCCCCTCCTCTCTGAATTATTTGTTGTGTCCTGGGGTGGCTGCCTGGGGCATGTGCTTCTTTTTTTTCCTCTGAATTTGTGTGTGGACAGGCCCTGACCTGGGGAATCCTGCCACTGTGTGTAGAACTAACAAACATCAATGCAGATCCCAGAGAACCTGTTGAGGCATTTGATCAATCTGAGCGAGCTTAGTATGAAACATTCCTGGTATTGACTCTGCACCTGAATCTCTTGAATGTGCTCATGACACCTGTTGTATGAATTCACGGGCAAATTTCCCAGTAGGGTTTTCTGTTTTGCTCCCATCTGACACTTACCAATTAGTGAATAAAAGGCAGCTTGGAGAGCGAGATAGGAGGAGGAAATGCATTCATACCACACGGATTTAAGAGCCTAAGCTGGATACCTTGGCATTCCAATGGTAATTCAGCCTTTAGTAGGTAAATGAAAACATCTGAATTAGGAACCTGCCCCTTTCTTCTGGCAGTATCATGAAGCTGTGTGCCTGATTTTGACAAGTTTTGTAATGTGGATAATCTAAGCTACTGCTCATTTATTTTTCAAGGCCCTGTGAGCATCAAGTGGGAAGACTGGGCTGTAACAGACCTCTAAATTCCTTCTCTGGGGACTTTAGTGTCCCCATCTAAATGCAGGTTGTGAAAGAGGGGGGATTAGTCTGTAGCACAAGACCCAGGAGACTGGTTATGCTGGATGTGAATGTTAACAGCAGCTCTCCACACTCTTTGTTTTGTTTCCCTTTCTGTGAGAACTGGGCAAATACCTAATGGAAGGATTCAGTTAATGAATAGAGAAGAAGTAAGAGTTTAGCTAATTGGTTTGCAGGCCTCTGAACTGCCTGAGGAGAGACCTAGCGAGTGTAATTAAACTTTCTTCTCCTCGTAATCATTACAAAAATGCCCTATGCATTTTTGTGATTTCACTAGGTAAACTTCTGCAGTGTGTTTTTGTTGGACCCTGTGCCATCTCTTAGGGTGCAGATAAATAGGTTTTGATATAACACTTTACATCTGGTGCACAAATGAGACGTGTGAGGGTTGTTTTTGCCATTTGCATGTTATCCCATGGCTCTTAAAGGTGTGACCCTTTATTCTGTTGTATGACATGGGATGCATCTCTGGCTGATACACTGGAGGTCAGACTGCTTTGGTGCTGTCAAACTGCATTAGCTTGTAGCTTAAATGAACAAAGGCCTAGTGACATCATATGAATAACTCATGTGGCAAAATGATGCAAAATTCCACAGCTTCTCTCCTACCAGCTGCAGTCATTTATTAACAATTCAATCCAGATATGTTATTCAGATGCAACAATATGCTTTGTGAACCAGGGAAGTGAAGAAAACTGCTGTTAGTTCTTTGCTGGAGAGTTTTTCTTGCAGATCAGAAGTCTGTGTCTTTTCAAAGGATAATTCTCCAGGAACTCCAATGAAATCCTTCAGAATGTTCAGATAGTCCTTGCTGGGAAGGAAGTGCTGAAATCCACAAGTGAGCTACAGGCTGCGGGTGAGCTTGTAGAGGTCTGAATTCGTGACAGCAGTATTATCCATATTCAACTTGGGTGATCAGTTTAAATGTTTTGGGGGTTTTTTTTGATCATTGCTGTGATGAGACAGCTTCTAGTTCTGAGGAGAGTTGTTGTATCTATGCAAAATGGTGTTAAGAAAAACGTCATCACCGCCATTGTTACTGCAGTTGTGCATCCAGCATCCTTTCCTCAGTGAAAGAAGGACCAGCAATACACTTTAGAACCTGGCTTCTGAAAGGGTCTTGTTTTCTCAGAATATTCTTTATTTAGACTAATTAAATTTTGCTGTTCAAAGGTCTGTTTCTCACCATACAAAGTGCAAGGTTTTGCTATTAGTCCAAAAAGCCTCTTCCACTTTGTCTCCATTGGGCTCTGTTCCTCCAGTGAAATATCTGTTCTAGCAGTAGAAAAAACTAGTGCTAACACCTGGAAAATCACGGGCTGGGCCAAAGTCCCAGAACCCTTGGGATGTGAGCGTTGGCCGGTGCTGCAGAGAGCTTTGGTATCGGATGAGATCCTGTATCAGAAGGTATTTGCAAACAGAGGGAAAAACAAGTGTTTAAGGAACAGTGTAATGTATCATAACACTCTGTCATGACAGGGGCTGTATTGCTCTCGTGAGAGCATTAAGAAGGTCCTGAGTTAATTCAATATACATGAATTAATGTGACCACTTAGCAGGGTTTGACACGTGAGCTACTTGTCTTCTCTGTGTTGAGATTTTTCTTTTTTTTTCCGCCATAAGACAAAGGTTAACTGTGTGACTGTTTTGGTACAGTGGGAATGCAACAGCTTTTGCCTGTCTAATGCAGTAGTTAAGCAAACATCCCAGGCTGCGGTGCAGTTTGTTATAGAGGGTGATGATAACAATGTATTCAGGTACACAATAATGGTGACACATAGCCACGAGCAGCACTTGTTGCTAAATGAACACTAAAATTGCCAAGTAAGAAGGTGGTTCCAGTCATTCCATGCTTGCAAAACCAGCTAACAAGGCCATGTGCACATGAACAGCAGAAACAAATCGAACTGGACTTCAGACTTCAGTGTGGTGATGGTGGTGCTTCCTCTACTGCACAGCCAGCTGCTAGATGAAAAAAAAATTAGTGATTATACAATCTGTATATTGACTTATTGAGTTCTTAGTGTTCTGCAGTGCTGGGAGAGCTCTCTTGTACCCTGTTACCCACAGGCTTTAGCTCACTGGCCTCTTCAAGTTCCCAGGGTGTTGTGATCTTTGGACAATCTTCTCTTGATTAATTCATTAGAAGAGGTTCTTGAGGAAAGGTGCTTTTCAAAACTTGTTCCACTATAAAGTGCATCCTCTTCCCCTTGTAACTCATAGTGCCAAGCCAGAGAGACATTTGGACAAAAGTTGTCTGGATACTCAGGAACTGGTGTGAAAGATTAGACCACAGGAAAGAGCAGTGGGGGGAGGAGGGCACGTATGCAATAAAAATATCATTGATACACCTAAAAGGGGCTGATGCTGGAGTGAATAAAGATTCAGAGGCAGCTCTCAGTCAAGGGTTTATTCCAAGGCTTCCTTTGCAACACAGAGATGATACCATGCCTCCTCTACTCTTACACCACCCCAGCAGATGTGGTGACTGCTGTTGCCCAGGACCAGCTCTGGGCACCTGAGTTCAAGGGGAATTCTTGAGCTGAGTGTGGGGAGTAACTCCACCCCAGCAGAGCTGGGAGCCCGTGCCCCTGCGTGTGGTTTGCCTGATTCTGAGGGAAAGTGTGGCATCTATTAACAAACGTTGACAAACCACATGCTCTGCAAATCCTTTTACAGGCTTGCTTCTGATGCTCACACTAGGAACACTCAGCTCTGCTGTGCTCTCACCAGCAAGAACTTTAATAGGCTTTTCCCCCTGTCTAACTGCTCATTTGACAATTTATATCGATGGTTTCCTGGCATCTTTGCTCAGTTCTCACGCCAAATCAAGTGATACCTGCTCAAACTTGGCTTTTGACCCTGCTGCCACAAATCCAGCATCGAGGAATGACTAATTGAGTGCTGGGTACCACATGTGAATGTCAGTGCATGCTACGGTGAGTCTGTGGCAGTCAAGCTGGCATCATATTGCTTGTCGTGGATGGGGGAAGTAGGGGGGCATGGCAGCTAGGGAGGACAGGTTGCTGTTTTCTGTTCAAGATGTTGCTGGTATAAGCATCAGCTGGTTTAAAAACTGAAATCTTAAAAAAAAAAAAGGAAAAAAGAAATCCAGACAGTGTTCCCTACTGTTACAGTTTTGAGATGTTTTCTTTGAAAGCTTTAAAGGGAAATTAAATTCTTGTACTTGCTTTTAATTAGCAGTTTCATTAAACTGTCTTGGAAGTTGATATAACCCGGTGTAGGGTTTGTCCTCAGAGTTAGAGATGACTGCCTCTGGTGTTCTGTTACCTTATATTCCCACATATCAAGATGTGGAAAATGATACTGAGATCTCTTGTAAATCACATTAAGCTCTAGCAAGGCAGTATTGAAGCTCTATATAAAAGCTTGCTGTTGCTGTTTTATAACCTTACCCGTAAAAACAAAAGGTCTGGGATGTTGCTGTTACTGGGTGGGGTGACAGGGTAATAGCTGCTCTCAAATTAGTTGGCTATTTACAGTGTTTTATACTAAAAGGCTTCTACAAATGGAGTCTCCAGGAAACATCCAGCTCTGACAATTGTAAATAGGAAAACTATGAATCTATTAGCTTTGGGGCTTGGGTATGATAGAGAAATAGGAATTATTTCAACCTTCCTCATGATTCCAAATGCTTCCCCTATTAGGCTGTGAATATCTGCAGGAGAACTGTTTCTGAAGGAGTTTGAGTCTCTGTTGCAATTCCTAGGTTTTACATGAAGTGTTACACACAACTGAATTATGATACAGATTCCAACAGATGTGCTGAGCTGGAATCAGCACAGTGTAAGATGAGTCCTTATTTTTGTAATTAAATTTCATAAAACCTGTCACTGTAATAAGCTTAGTTTCTGTTTCTTCACTCTCTCTGTGCATGGCACTGACCACTTGCTGCCTGTTCTCTGTAGTCTTGTCCTCTGGAAATGTTTGAATGTAGCCAAGAATTCGTTTAATGAGAGAAAGGGAGTCCTAAGGACAGAAGATCAGTAGTCATTCCCAGACTAATGTGACTGTTGAAAGCATTGACAGAAACAGTCTTTGATCTAGTTGTCTGAGAAGTTTTCTTTTTCAGTGCTGAACACGTTAGTTTGACTTGTCTGTTCCTGGTTTAAGCAGTTTAGTCTATCCCATTATCTAATATTGCTCCTTTAATAGCATAATGCTTTATAGAACCATAATTCATTTCAGCAGGAGGTACATGAAGTTTTAAGAAGAACTTTTCAACCACTTGGAAAGATGTCTGTCAGGGGTTTTTATATTTTAGCCTTAAATCTGTGCCATCCATCTGAAGGACATTGTATTGCGGATTCCTAGAGAAAGGTTTACGATGTAAAACTAGAGGATTACAGCAAGAAGAAATCTAACAGTCTGACATATTAAATCCAGAAAATTGGAGTCTGTAGGGAGAAGGGAACAGGAAGAGATCTTGAAACTCCTCTACCTTTGCAGTGAGCTCTAGGAGCCAACTCCCAGTGGAAGGGTGAGGAAGTGGGATGTGGGAGGATCTGAGATATTTTTCATCTGCTGCCTATTCCAGGAAGGTCAGGCCTTTCCTATTTGCTGGCTTGCCACATCCTCAGAATGAAATGTTGGGCAAATTGCCCCTTCCCTGTCACAGACATACTTATGCTGCCAAGGGAAAGATGGGATTAAGACTGGGAGACTGCCTTGCTGCTTGTAGAAGCTGTGGTGCTGTCCCAGCAGCTTATGGTAGTTTATATCAGCTGCCCAGAGAAGCTGACTGTCAGTTTTGATAATGTGGAGTACAAATTCAGATGAGAAGCTGAAGAGATTGGTCTGGGCCTGATGTTTTATGTAGGAACAGTGTATAAAGTCAGAGATGAGCGTATGTGACTTTGTGTAAATCCTGAACTTCTCACACAGGCGGCTTCAGGCGATGGTGTTCAAGGACTGGTGAAAATAGGGAAACACTTAGGTGCAGAATCATTCCTCTGGTCTTCAGGATGCTACAGTGACTGTTTAAAAGAAACCAAACAAAAAAAAAAACCCAACACAAACCAAAACAAAAAAACCCCAACAAACAAACAAACAAAAAACCCCAAACCAACCAACCAAAAAAAACCAAACCAAAAAACAAACACACCAAAAAAAACCCCAAACAAAAAAAAAAAAAAAAACAACAACCACACCAAAATAACAAACAACAAAAAAATACTGATGCAGAGTGTTGAGATACTGGAATTTTGCATGCCTAAAAGTTGCCTGACTGAGCACAGAGGTAACACACCAGCCCCAAGTAACATGATGTGAGACCCTGCTTGAGCAGGGATGCTGGACTAGATGACCTCCAGTGGTCCCTTCTGACCTTAAGCATTCTGGGAGTTTTATGCCCTATTTTAATCCTTCTTTTTTTAAAGCCAAAGGAAGCTCTGTGTATGCTCACAAAAGGTTTATCTTATCCCACAATCCATAAATGTGTTACTAGTTGTAGGTTAATATTTTGCTGGGCATAATGAAAGGAGATGGCCGGAATGTGCTTGGATAAACTAAGCAAGTAATGAAAACATATGGAACATGCACAAGGATTATTTGGCAAATAATTAAGAAGCTAAACATGAACCAAGCAAAAGAACTCTGTAACACAAATGATTCCTTACCAGGCAGTCCATGAGAGACCTTATAAATAGGAAAATCAAATTCTCTTCCTTTGTGCAAGCAGGTGGGAGGAGCAGCTTGGGAATTCTGAAATACAAATTCAAGGAGAAAAATTCTGGGATTTCAGATCTGTCTTAATTAGATGAGTGAAGTGTTTGGGGAATATTGGACCATGTTCTTCCTTTGCATAAGTCACTAACTCCACTCATGTTGGTGGAACTATGTATGTGAGGTAATGAAAAATGAGTAGTTCATGGTATTTGGAACCTTTTTGATTACACTGCTCGATTTCAGCTGCTCTAGGAACTTGGCAGGGACTGTGAGGTTAAGACCAAAGCAGTTGAGCCTGAATTTTTTATTAAAAAATTATAAATTCAAGCTGAAGAAATTGGGCAAACTTATAGTATGCTCTTGTTGAAAGCTGTCTCCGCTACTTTCTTTTTCTATTTTAATTTTCTGTTTTCTGGGACAATAAGCCTGGGTTTTACCCTTTTTTCTTTCCTTGCTTACTCTTTTGATGCTGTTATTTTCAGCCTACTCTGCTATCTGCAGGTCACGTGGTTGTAGAGTGGAAAAAGGCTTCGTCTTTAGCATGAAAATGAAACTTTAATTTCTGCTATAAAATCCAAGTATTGTTCCTACCTCTGCATCCAATACCAACATAACTGAAGTGAAAAGCACCATTGCTGTGAAATGACAGGAACTTCTTCGATTTGCTCAACTGTTGAATACAATTAAAAGAAGGTTCCTCCTTACTCCCCAGAAGGGGATCCTCTGTGAAGTGCTTTTGTATTTCTTAGAGCATTGAGGTATATGAGATAGTCATGTAGCAATTTAAGATACTTTAAGATCTTTAAAGAGCTCAGCAATCCTATGAAGTGTGGCTTTCCAGAACCAGCAGTGAAAAACATCCAACACCTTCCACAGCAGGGACTGACAGACCATGTCAGACCTTGCCCTGTGACTGTTTCTGACTCTCAGCAATGAGATCACTCAGGATACACAGAGTGGGAGTTAATTCAGTATATAGTTTATAAAAAGGCTAACTGAATTGATGTCTCCCTGTTGTCTCCAGTCTAGTGTGCATAATATTCTGTGCATGATGGTTATGTTGGCACCAGGTAGTTATGCAAGAGTTGAGGTTACACTGAACCAGACCAACTGTGAAGTGTTTATTTAGCTGCAGCCTCATAAATCATCAACCACTGTAAACTGACTCCGATTTTTGTTATTTTAAAGAAGTTTTCAAAAGGAAAACTTGTCATATATTAACTTTGAAATAACTGAAAATACTAGAGACTACTTGGAAAGGCTTTTCAGCTCATTTAATTAAAGCTCACCTTTCCCATGGAAGAAGAATTTGTTAAAGCAAGCTTGATTTAGCTAAGAATAACTCCTTGGTTATACCACTTATGCCTTTTGAAGTGGCACAAGTTGTATCTTTTAATGGTCTGGACAATAAATTTGTGTATATATGCACAAAACTTCCCAGGATTAGTCTTTTCAATAATTGCTTACAGCTGAAGTAGCTGACTGGCTCCTCTGCTGCTGTATTGGGTGATTGGAATTGAAATGCTTTGTTCAAGTGCTTGCAAAATGTGACAGATTTCACAGCTCACAAGTCAGGAGCAGCAATGTTCCAGCTATGGGTAAGTCCTAGGGATGCCAATTTGAAGCTCTGTGGAAATGAAGCAGAGTTGGACTAAAGGAATGCTGAGCAGCCTATAGGATGAATGAAAATACAGGATATTTGGGGTGCTCGAGTACAAATCATACAGCCATACATTGTGCAAAGACAAGTTTGAGAGATTTGTTATGCAAACAAAATGTCATTAAGTGTTGGCACTTCAAAGGCCTGTGCGTGCATTTGCCATATAATTGCCCGAAGAAAAAGGCTGTTTTGGATGTTGAGCCTTTATTTGCATTTGGAGGATTAACAGACTGTTTATTTTACTACCCTTAGCCTTTAAGTGCACTTAAGCTGTTTTTCCAGCAGAGCTGAATTTATTCAGTTCTAACTTCTTGATTGACAGAGAGCAGAGCATATCCACAAAACGTGCAGGACCTTGCTTCAAACAGCTCATTTCATTGGTGACCTTGTAACATGTAATGGGAACCACTGGATTTGAATTTAAAAAAAAAAATATAAACACAGGTTATTACTAACATTAAAGATATCCCAAGGAAAAAATGTACACAGATGAGGACAAAGATTAGACCTGACAGAATAACATTTTTTCCCCTGTTAACTTTATCATATCTTAAAAATATTCAGTGCATATAATTTATTTTCATTTTCATTATCTTTCCAGCTTAGGTGACATGCTCAGCTTCCAGAGAAGTTAATGGAAATCTCAGTATTGACTTCAGAGGACCTTAGATCAGGCTCTAAATGACAAAGAACGAGCCCCAAATATTATGCATATTTATGAATTGAATGAAAATTTGATAATGAAATGTTCATACACGTTTCATTCCAGGCTGGCTGTTCATTTCTCTCAAGAAGCCCATAAGGGCTTTTCTTTTAGTGTTCTGTTAAATGACAACCAAAAAGTCAATGAGATTTTGCTGGAACGAGGCATTTGGGATTTGGTCAGTATTCATGTACACAAATCTCTGATATTTGTTGCTGAGGATTGATGCTTTCATGATGAACAGGCACTTCATGCAGGGAAGAAAGATGTATAACTTCCAGCTTGATCACAGCCCTGCTCTCCATTTCTGGTGCCATAAACCCTGCCCAGCCATGACTTTGTTCCTCAACAGGAACTCCAGGATGTCCTTATTGCTTCCAACCTGCCAATTTTCCCTGCTTGAGCAAAAAGGAGACACTTGACTCTGTCAGTTTAACAACAGATTGGCTTATTTACACTAATGCAGAGCTCTTGCATATGAGGATGAAGCACAAGGCAGCTGGTGGGAAATGCTAAATCCTTGCTCTCTAGGAGGCCAGATCTTCCAGGCTGAGCAGCTGCTGTCAGGGTATATCAATCATTGTGCCAAAATACCTTGACAGTGCCCCTCTTGACTGTCTTTTCAGAAGCAAAAAATTGGATTAGATATGACAAATGGATCTTTCCTATAGAAAGACTAGTGTCCTTTAGCCTGTGCAAGTGCAGTTTTTATGTCTGTATGATACATAGTCTGCCGATGGATTATGCATTTTCCCCCTTCACCTAATGTAAAACAAATGGGGTTCCCCCCGCCTTGTCCTTCTGGAGTTACTCACTGAACATTTAATCAAACTACATATATTTGCATCTTTCCACTTTTCTGACTTTGAGACTGTTTTGAACTGTCCCTTGGCATCAGCACTTGATTCTACCCTTCCCTCTGGTTTTATAGAGAACACTGCCAAAAGGAATGTGTCTATTTTAGTTATAAGGTGCCTTAAATACAGGTGAGAAAGCATTTTCACACGCTACCTAATTGGGGCTGACTGGGATGGAGAAGGTCACTTCTTGGCCTTGCTATAGCCTGAGGTAGATTATATCTAAATTATCAGTACCGAGCTGTGGAATTCTCTGTTGCATTGGCAAATTACTTTTAAAAATAGAGATAAGCAATTGCTCTCAGACACTGAGCTTGGTTCCCTCTGTGCACGCACTTTGCCACATCTGGACCACATACTGATGCTGTGCTAATTTGGGCCTTTTTTAAAAGACAGGAAACATGATCTGTGCAATTTTGCTGAGGATTTGACTGCTGTGGTGAGGTTAAGAGGTACAGCCACTTTGGCTTCATAGCAGGGCATTCACCATGAGAGATGGTGGCTATTAATTCTTTGCTCTTCAATATGAGTTTTCATTATATTAACTTAGGTAATTGGTTGTACGTGGTTCTTTGTCCTAGAGACTTTTCTCTGCCAATCTTCAACTAAATGCTTTCCTGCTAAAATTTGCACTGTTCCTTACTACTGACCTGAAGGAAAAGCCTCTTGGATTAGGCTTATGAGACAGAATGGTTCTGTTTGAACAGCTCTTATTGAAATATGGCCAAAATTGTTCCATTCATAACCTCTTCTGCTGTTCCCTGCATGTGAATGTTGGTGGTTCTATTAACTTGTAGTTTTGTGCTTTCATCATAAGGACTGGTGGGGCAGAGACTTCTCTGCCATAGTTTAATAGGTTTCAGATAGATGAAGCAACTGCTTGTTCATTTATGAACCTGTACTTTTACCAGTCATTAAGTGTGCAGTTAAGAACATGCTTTTGGAGAGGCTGGTGATGCATCAATACTTGAGCCTTGGGACACTCTGAATACCTCAGACTAGATATCTCTTGTCTAACAGGAGTGGATGTTTTGTTTAAACATAAACTGAAGGTATTGCAAGTGGAACAGATTTTAGAAATGCAAAGAGTAACCCTAGCTCTCAAACAAGCCTTTTATTATCCTGTGGTCAAGGAAGAAAAAACTGATGAGAAGAGGAATGGATTTTATAGCCTGATATCTTCCCATGTGCTGTTGTGCTGGGCAGGTTCCCGAACACAGACAGCAATTTGGGATTTGGGCCCAGGCAGATTTGTGCTGTAGGAATTGTTTTATGCATGCAGAATAGTGGCCCTTCCGTGGGTACAGTCTTCTGGAAATCCCACTGCAATCCTGCATGAAAAAGCCAGAGCGAATGGGTCAAAAAGGGTAAACCTAAAGCCATTCCTGCTTTAGTTAGGAAATAGCTAATGCATTGAAGCTTTTGTTTCTAGCCTTTGAAGTGAACTTTGGGTAGGTTTCTCCTCAAACCATGAGCCTCTCACCTGAACTGAGCTGCCAGAGTCCAGGAACAACAGAAACAGCCACGTCATCAGAGTCTAAATGGGATCCACCTCCACCTTTCTCTGGAAGGTGATAGAGCATCCTGATGGCTGTCCCCAGTGACTAAATGCAATTACTTTCATATTTCCAACAACCTAGGAATCACTCTTGATCTGGCCGTTGTCACATCTCTGCTCTGCTTTGAGCATGCTATTAAGGTTTACATTCAACAGTTATCAAACCATGACCAGCAGAACACAGAGTGAAATTACACCTTGGTAATCTGCTGAATCTCTTACAGACAGAGGCGTAGTCATCCTCAGAAGGTTATCCCTGCCACTTCAACAGGAAAGTGGGACACCAGGGCATATTTTGTGAAATGATTAGTGTGAACAGCACCATATGACTTACGGCAACATCTACATTATCTTGCTCGAAAATTACCTTCTGCTGATGTAGAAGGGCAATGTTTCCCCACGTAGTTTATAGCTCTCATAAACAACTGCTACCAGCATTGCTGTTGTGTCCTGTCTCTCACCTTCTCTTTGTGCCTGTTTATAATAGGTGATGTGAAACCCTTTCGGTAAGGCTTTAGTGTGGACTAAGTTGCAAAATCCCAGGGCACAGCAGTTGAAAGCATCCATCTTCTGCTGAGTCATCAGTGATGACAGGTCCTGGAGTTTTACAGACACACAGGGTCACTTTTGCTGACTTATTAATGCTAATTTAGCTGAGTTTTATTTGTTCTGGTCACTGTTATTCAAGGTGCTAATGGGTGTGAAGGGAAATAAGAGCAAGAGCAGTTCTCCAGGCTTAGTCTCATTAAAAACAGCAAAGGTGAACTTCAGAGAAATGTCTTTTTGCCTTCACTGTGCCTGTACTCAGTTCAGAGCATCCAGGATTCCACATGCTTGTGGTATTGAGTAATTTAAAATGTAATGCAGTTTGTGAATGCATCATCGTAGTGCTTTTGAAAATCAAAACATACACCAACAGTCCTTTCTTTTTGGAGTGTGAATAGATTGGAAATGTTCAGATGCCTCTTGAAAGAGGTAATGTAGTGAATTTTTTTCTCTCTGGCTACATCTTCATTGATACTCGTGTTTGCAGTTACCCAGCTTATTTCAAAGCTTGTCAGACAGTTGAGTTGAAAAAAGTAGCTGAGATGATATGTGTTGACATGAAATTTCTGTTTGCACCCCTTTTGTTGTCATGATCTGCTTTTGTTCAGCAGATGCTTTTGGAGTGGAGACAGGCTTTGAGTTTTCTCACTGTCATGTCTGTCTCAAGTTTCCCTTCTGCTATTCCCTTTTTATGGTCTCCTTGCCTTCCAGAGCTAGGGGATGACTTGTACTGGTGCTGTGGGAGTTGGAATGTGTAAATTCCATTAGTGCTAATGGCATTTAGTCTTGGGAACTGGAAATGTGGATACTGTGGACAACAAACCTCTCTTCTTTCTATGAGAAGACACAGTAGCACCATTGCAGAATTGCATGGCATAGTCCTAAAATGCTATTCTGCAGGGTTTTGCTCCATGTCTTTTTTTTCCCAGATAATACTGGGAAAAAAGTCTTTGCAGAGTACTAAAATAAAAGCACAATGGAAAACCCACAAAAAAGCAAATGACTGTCACCAAACGGAAGAGCAAAGGTGACTTGAGTTGTAGAAGACAAACAAAAGGACTTACACTTTTTTCCTGTTTCAGGATATATTCTGGGATAGGTGAATAAGCCTCTCTGGCTGTTCTGGCAATGAAAACAAGCATAGCAACACTTGTTTTTTTTTTCCTCCCTAAACTCTTGCATTACCTCCTGAGGCACATCCTTCTCTTCTCCAATGTTATCTTCATGCATTTTTTGAAGACAACTGTAAAGTGACACTGAAACTTGAGAGCAGTAGAACACAGGTGGGTGAGGGCTCACTAGGGCATGTTGAAAAGAGAAGATGTTCCTCAAATGATCCAGACTGGAATTAAAGGATTCTGTCACAATATCTGCATTGTAGCGAATTAGAAGTAATAATTTGAATGGACAATTAAAAAAAAAAAAGGCTTGTTCTTGGCTGACCACTAGAGATTCAAAGAAAGATTCCAGCTCTGGGAAGATCAGAGATAACTTAGGTGGAGGATGGAATTGATGAGTCTAAATTACATTCTGACTGCAACTTCTGCTGTATTGCCGAAATTTGTCTTGTTAAATTTCTGTAGGTGTTCATCCTATACAATCTTAATGCATCATCTGTGCTTGATATAGCAATAAACAGAGCTGGCAGTACAACATATTTTGTAAAACCATAAATATTTCTATCTGCCTGGGAATGGGAACTAAGACAGCGATGAATATCTTATTTACCCAACAGAAGTGATGTCAGGCTTAAATGGAATCCTTATTTTCAATTTTTGTATTCATGACACATGTTTAACCTTAAGTTTTAAATAAAACAAGCATATTTTAAGTTCTCCTCGTAACTGCTGGCAGTGGGAAGTGTAACTTCTCACAAGATTCAGCCAAGAGCACTCGATCAGAAATTGTAAAGCTCAGGTCAAAGTACTTTTAACATAGGTTTTCATGGGAAACAATTTTCTTACGAAAGTGTTTGAGAATTTAATGGTCTTGCTTTGGCATTCTGTTATGACCTCAAGCTCTTAAAGTTTTTTTTGATTTTGTTTTTTTTTTCTTAAGCAATCAATAGGCAGCAGGAAAAGAAGCAGCTTTGACTGAGCTGCTCTAAACTTTGATCTGTTGGCTGCCTGGGAAGTGCCTGTCTGTACCTACATAAGATGTACAGCTAAGGAATGTTTTTCTGACAAAACCTTAATCAAATCAGCACATTCCCACAAAAGGGTTGCATTTTAACAGCTGTAGATCATTCAGAAGGAAATTAAAACCTACTAGCAATTCTAATTGCCTGTTACATGATAGAAGTGAATGGTTGCTTAGATGAATATGGCACAGATGGAGGATGCCCATGACCTTCCTTGTGGATTTATTCAAAACATGTAGTCCAAAACATGCCTTCCCTGAATTTAGATATCATAGAAAAATGTGAATGTTGCTTGGCCAGCTGAGGAATTGGACCAAACTTGAGCCAAACTTGGTCCATCATTTTTTCATGTTGTGAGCCAATCATTCACTGTCAGTAGGAACACTTCTATACTTCTATTCCAGAAGCCTTGCTAATTATGTCCTGTAGAAGGATTTTAATGCAAGAGAGAAGTTTGATGCTTGTACCCCAGTAGGTATTTTAACCCTTAGGCTGCATGTTCTCTTTAGATCTTAGTGCTTTCCTAAATGTGAATGCATGAAAATATGATGCCAGCAAAGGACAGGATGGAGCATTATCATGTCATGGGAATGGATTAAAACTGAACATGAAATGTATTCCTATTCTCAGTGTCCAGTTAATATCAGTGTGATGGCATCAGCACATAATACCTGCTGTTAATTCAACTTCAATTTTATCTTATTCTGTTCCTCTCTTGAAGGAAGAACAGTGTGACTGCCTGTAGTGAAAATCAAGTTGAGAACATGTTTGAATAGTTCAGCTTTTGTCTTTTTTTGAACGTCAGTTTCAAATGGAGACAACAGCTCCAGGAGTGCTTCAACCATTACAAAATCTTGGTCCTGATTCAAAAGACATGGAAATTAATATTGTGTTTAAAACTGGTTTTGCTAAAGCTTTCGTGTTGGTCAACAGGAAACTGTTGAAGGGGAATTTGTGTCCAGGTGATCCACGACATTTTCACTGCTGTGAAGCCTCAGGTCACAGCTGAGAGTGCATAACAGGAGTTCTTATATTTCTGGAAAAGGACTTGTTTGGGTTCTCTTTTGTTCTGTACTTTTGTCATATGGCTGCTTGATCTGGTTTGCTGCCATGGCCATTATGTGGGTGAAAAATTTGTGAATACTTCTCTCTTCCTATGACTGCAGTGGAGTGTCCAGAAGAGCAGGAAAAGTTCATTAAAAATTCAAGAGTCCCTCTTCATGTTTACCATTCTAAAGTTACAGGTTGTATTTTTGGCATAGATTGCATCTCACTTAAAATAACACAAACAATAAATAATGTAGCATCAGTGAGGAACAACCTTAAACAAAAACTAAAGTATCTTTCTTTGTTTCCTGTTTTATACTTTATGAAACTTAGATGTTCCAAAGCCACATTAATCAAAGCAAATTCTCTGTATTTTATAGAAGGGTGAGAGTGGCTGTGGAGACCCAAGCAATTAATTTTCTTCACCAGGAGTTACTCTAGCTGCCCTTCAAACCTGGTACATCAAAAGGCACAATGCCCCTCACAGATCCGAGAAGAATCTCCTTGCTTTGCAGCGAGGAAATCCTCACAGTAAATGCTGTATGTGATTTGAATGAACTGGAGTGTGATACTATCCTCTACATGTCTCATGAAAGAGTGACCTTCATCTGCTCCTTTCTATGGATCCATGGAGGAATCATAATCTTAACGCTTCCTTTGATCTCCGGAATGTTTGCTTGTGGGAATAGAGCAGCTGATCGCTGCCCTGTGATAGAATCTGTTCTATGTGGCAGCACTTTCAAAGGCTTTTTTGTCATCTCTCTTGTAATAAGATGGTTATGAATGTCTCAGAACACGAGTGAGAGGCAGTAAAAGGGGAGAAAAAGGAATATTAGAGACTCTATGCAGTTTATAATTAAAATCCTGGAGAGCGGTAGCTGTGGAGTGAGTAAAGAAACATATAACAAAAGCAAGCAAACAAAAAAACTCCACTTGATCCTGGAAAGCACAAAGCCGGGCTGCGTCATTTGCAAGGCTCTCTTATTTCAAGTCACCTTATCACAGAGACAGCTTTCAGTTTAAGATGACAAACAAAAAGCCCAAAGGAATTGTTTCCCCAATTCTGAGGGAGAGACAAGCCTCCCCTGCAGATGCTTGGCACGTTTGAGCTCTGTCCCACACTGAGCAGTTCTACAGTTTTATACCTCGCTGCTGCTTTATGATACTTCCAAGGGATTAACTTGACAGGGTGAAAAACAGCAAGATGTATATTTGAATAGAGATTAAAAATACAACACAGAGCATTCTATTCTCCTGTCAACAATTTCAAGGTGAAAAGACCAACAACATATCAAGTAATAAAAACCACTTTGCAAAGGTTAGCATAATGTAATAAAAAAAAAAGAGGGGGGAGAGAATGAGGAAAAGAGTGAAACATCTTTAGTATGCTTCAAGCATTAGAGCTCTTAGCTGTGGTCTGAAGATCAATAAGGCAGAACATTCCTTTCATTATATATTAATACTGTGTGAGCAGAAAGCATAGTAACTACTGGGATCGTGTGGCTGCTGCTTATACATACTTTTCCACTTTGTCAAGATGAGTTGAGTCAAAATTTCACTTTGTCAGGTGTGAATAGTTAAAACTTTCAAGTCAATGATGAGACTTATCAACCTTTTCTCATAGCACCTTAGAAAGAATAGAGTCTTGTTGTGGCTTTCTTTTGTCCAAGCCAGCAGGAGAAACACTTCCTAGTGTAGACTTGTGGGAGACTGATGGGGAGGTGTAAGAGATGTGGATGTGAAGGATTTTGACAGCAATTGCACGGAGACAAACTTCCAAAATTACATGACCCTGAGAGGGGGTCATCCAGATTTTCTTCTTGATGTCAAGCTGCTCTCCTGTTTAGATTTGAGTTTAATGGACACTGAACCTTCATTTAAGGAACTCAAGGTCTGAGGTAGAATCACATCTGCCCATACTCACCAGCTGACTGAGGATGCTTGGAAACTCACTGAGATCTGTTTTCCTTTAGAATTATGTTGTGCTGCAAGTCTGAAGTAGATGAGAGCACGATATAAAATTTGTGTGCTCCTCTGCTTTTCAGTGCCTCTTCTGTGAAGTGAAGCTTTACGCCTCCTATTATCCATTACCAAAAACAAAGTCAATCAAGATACATGTTTCATTAGAAATGATAAACCTGACTTTTAAAAGAAAATATAAATTCATGCTTTAGTGCAGGTATTCAAAAGTAGTTTAGATAATATTCTTTTTGGTGTATTATTACTGTGGGGCTACTGAAATGTAATATTGTAAAGATATTTTTTCTGGTCTCTTAACAGCAGTTAACATTACTGTGCTGGTCAAGTGGGTCATCACACCTGTAACTTAAATGTTGCAGTTTCATACCACTGACCATAGTTCTTAGAGTTGCATTCAAGACCTTGTCTGCAACTGTCTGCAGCACTGCTTCTGTTACAAAACCTCTTAAAAGGAGGATCACTGTAAGTTAAGTCTGACATTCTTTTGCAAATTTGTATTAAGATGATTGTGTATGAAAAAAGAGTCATGGGCTTGAGAGGTGCATTAAAGCTGAAACTTGTTTTCTAATATTACACAGCAAAAGAATCACATTATTGTTCCTCATGTTAGAGCTATGAAACTAAGAGTTCATCACACGGTTTAGCAGGTCAGTTGCTTTGCTGAAATTATTTTGAAGCCACACTGTTGCACGGGTATTTTGAAGCCATAATAAAACTAGGGACCAAAGAATGAGAATTTCTATACAGCATCTTATGATAAACTTGATCAAGAGCCTGAGGGTGACATTGTACTAAACACATTACTGGTCTTCCTGTGCAACTGTGGAAGCCCATAACAAAGCTCCTAAATGTTTCTGTTGCAGCAGAGTTAGGCTGATAATAAATACAAGAGGTAGGTTAATGTGGAATGACCTCTTAAATGGCCTCCTTTAATATGCTGTTCCTTAATTTGTTGTAGACTATCCCAAAGCCCTTCCATTCAAACCTGGGATAATGTAGTGTTGCTTTAGCAGCTGATCACTTCTCCAGCACGAGCAGTTATAACTCTTTTGTGTTGTTTCCCTGTCTCTGCTGAACCCATTTCGTGTTGTGAGTCATTCAAGGACTGATTAATTCATGTTTGCAATGCACTTGAAAGATTATCAAAGGGAAATTGTGACAGAAGAAACAATTTTATTTTCACTCTAGACTACTGGCACAGAGCTGCTGAGATATCACTGTGCTGAGGCTTTGGTGCTGTTTGTTTTAAGCATAACACTTCAGGTGTCATCCTGTGTGCGAGCACCGAGTGCCTGCCCACCGCTTTCACGCAGCTCTTCCCCCTGCAAATGAGATTCATCTGTGCTCCCCTGCAGGAACAGGGACAGCAACAAACACCTCACCACAATGCTGATTTGATTTCTTTCTTTTTTTTTTTTTTCCTGCTGCAAACAGCTAAGAAGTTCAATCAATGTTTTTATTTTAGTTATGGCCTCAAGGAGTTTTCAGAGGAGAACGAACTGTTGCAGTTGGCAACCTTTGCGGTGTCTGTCGATCTGAAAGGGTGATTTCTGTCTCAATCTTGAGATTGAAATACAGCTTATCTTGAAATCAATATTCAATGTCTTACTAAAGACTGCACTGATGGTCTAGCCACTATATATCTTGGAAAGTTGCAGAGCAACTCACTTAAGCTGTGATCCCATTTCTAGTCAGGCAGTTCTAGCTTGAAATTCTAGCCTGCAGATCTTGTTAAGATTACAGATTAGGGGCTTGCACCTAAGCATGGTAGAGTTCAGGGGAGTATTTCTATTGAGTTTGACAAGCATAAAATCAGACCTGTTCAGAACATGAGAAATCACACTTGTAAATCTTTTGTAGATCAGTATCAATCATTCCTTATTTCTTGTGAATGTCTCCTCATTATTTCCATTGTCAAAACTTGAAGTCTTTCATTTTCAGCCGCCTTCTCTTGTGTTGTATCTTGACAAAACACACATAATTTCATTAAATCCACATCATCCTCCTGTATCAGGTGGTGAAAATAAAACCAGAGGGAGCTGAGTGGTTTGCTACATTCAGTATGTGGTGTCAGGATGAGAGATCCCAGGAAACTCTTGTTTTTTGAATGTTGCCCTTCTGTTTGTAAGCGTAGTAAGTGCTCCGTACGATAGATCTCAACACTTCAGACTTGTGGGATAAAAGATGTGTGTCTTCTGAAGAACTATTTATCTCAAAACCCAAAAGCTGTAGATGATCTGTAAGTGCCACTAATGCATTTGAAAGCCACTATTGTGCTGATTAGATCTAAAGAAAATTCTTGTTACTCTCCAGTGACATCTGTTACCTGTTTTGAAGCTGTCATGGGGAAGTATGTGAGTACACCAGGCAGACTTATGGCATGTTCTGCTTTTTAGGTGCAAGCGAATGCAAGAAACTTGTAAATGTTAATGTATCAGCTAGGAAGTGACTGCTGTCAGGATGTGCTGAGCAGATACACATCTCCAGCTCTTGGGAGGCACAGTCTGAAGTGTTCCCACATCTTTGTCATTACTCTGAGTGTGCGAAGCCAAAATTTACATCCAGAAATAACAGGAATTTCCAATGTTGTGGACCAATATCATCTCTTATTGTGCTTCTTCACCTCTTTCAAATTCAGACCTGCTCTTTCGTTATAATTCTTAATAATTTTCTACTCCCCTCCCTGTCTCTTGAAAGATCAACAGATCAAAACTGACAAAAACTGAGCATAAAGCCTTGCCTTTGGGAGGGTTTCTTCTTGTTTTGTCCCTCCTTCCTTTCTCTCAATTTCTGGACAGTTCCTATCCAGCTTTGGCTGCTTTTGTCATCTCCAAAGTTCCCTGTTTTATCAGATTGTGAAATAAAACCAGTGGGTAAAATTGATTTAAATACATGATAGTGCCACGCTGGTGGTCATGTGACAAACTAAGTTGTTATTTTAATCCTTGATAATTACATTCCATGCACGGTGCTGTCCAGTCAACCTGTATGAGCAAGGGTGGTGGTAAAATGTGGGTCAAAAATCACCAAATGCATCCAGCAGCACAATAAAGCTCCTCTGATGTACAGGGTTGACTCTTAAATACTCTTGCTGTCCTTAACATTTGTATTCAGTGCAATTTAGAAACAGACTGTGTTATTCACTGTAAGTGCCCAAAAGTCCTGCAGAGGCAGCTCCTGCTGAAGTAAGAGGATTGCTTTGCTGGAGTGGCACTTAGATGGTTAGTAGGACAACAATGACAAACTTCACACTGGCTTGAAGTGTTTGATTGAGGAGGCAGAATTATACATTAATTCCACAACTTTATTCAGTGATGTAAACCTTTCTGAGAGGAAAAGCAATCAGTCCTCTCACTTCCGGGATGGAATCTGGTTGAAATCTTGGTTTCTCTGTTGTATGAATGGTTTTACATGACTTTCAGCCTGGTTTGGAATGAACATAAATGCATCTATTAATATGTATCTTAAATACTTCTATGAACTTTTAAGGTTTTGTGAAATGTTTCGGTGGGTGTTATAGCTAACTCTTCATTTCTGTCTTTTCATTCATTGTTGAAAATTAATGCATTGAGACACTGAAATGGTGAGACACTCATGAATTGATGCAGAAATAATTAAAAAAGTAAAAAGGAGGATTCCCTTCCAAATCTCTTTTGACAGAGTTCTTTAACGGGTTTTTGTGTAAGTTTTCTCACAGATACTTTTTTAAAACACTGAAAAATGTGTCTTAAAATCAGGAAGTCATCTACAGCACTGATGAAGCTGGTAGACTTCAGTCACCGTTATACTTGACGGTGTAAAGACACCCAATACCTTTAACTCAAATATTTTAACCTTTCATAGCTACCACATTTCCAGCTTTCTGACTAAATGAAGGGAAAAAATTATTTTCTTCTAACAAAATGACTCCAATCCTTAAGGATACCTGTGGTGGCAAATATTGCCAGGGTTTTGGCTGTGGCTGTCCTGACCCACCAGAGTGAGGGAGAGACTGATTCCTCAAACTGCTCTGCTGAGTGTCTAAGAGTTGCTTCAAGGGGGGTTTCTCTCTGGTACTTGGGTTCTTGGGTGATGTTAATGCTGGATCAAGCTCTGCTTTAGTTTCTGGAGCCAACACAGACTGAGCACTTAATGTGACAATTTGGGCTGTGCAGAAACTCCCCAAACCTGTAATGTTGTTTTGTAGTTTGCTACACTAATTCCTACTCATCTCTTGTAGTGGGCTGAGCCAAACAGGTTATTTTAAAGTTCAGATCTATATTTGTACTTCATACTTGCCTTGTTAAAAATATGGGTTAGAACTGATCATGCTCTCCTTTGCTGCTTGTTAATAACCTCAGATACCTCTGTGTCTTAAGCTTAATTCTCTCATTTCAAATATGCAACCCTGCTTAACCTCACGCTCTGCTCACAGTCGGTGTCGGGTATAAGTTGCTGTAGCTGTCTGCTGATATTGGAGCTGTTTGTTCACAACAGCTTCTCATTCCACCTCCCCATTTACAATATTGCAGATTAGAGGTGAAACCAAAGCAAAAATAAAGCAACTTTTAACGGGCGTCCTTCTAGGTAGCTCTTTCAAAGCAAATTTTTAAGACCGTAAAACATCTGAGGGGAAGGTGTGGAAGGCTCTTGGGCATAAGAATACATACACGAAGATGAAGTGGGGGTTGGAGGTTTTATTTTTGTGGGGAAGGAAGGTAAATACTTGAGCTTTCATTGCTCAACACATAAAAATGTCTAGCACATAGCCTCCACCTCTTCAGAAATTCAAAACTAATTACATCTTAATTTGCATATCAAAGCAAATTACAACCTAATGAAACGTTTGCCTGCCAAACATTTCTTTATCTTAATGAACAGAAAAAGAATACCTATTATAGCCTGATTAAAATGTCTTTGTACTTGTCCAACAGGTTACACTCTGTATATATAAAAATATTGTTTCACCATCTTACTGGCAATGGGAACAAAACAGATTCTAATTTACAGCATAAATTTTATTGTTTGTATCCATAGATATAATAACTGATGGGGGGGAATGCTTTGGGTTCACATTGGAAGGAGAAGAGAAACAGTTTAATTCTGAACAGATATTAATTATGCTTTTTGGAGTCTTAGGTTACAATGCTTAGAATTTGAGAAATTGGTGCTCTTAATTCAAATATTACTACAAGCATATACCATGATTATTTTTTTTACCAACAAAATTTATCTTGTGGAACTGGAGAGAACTCAGACATAAAATGAAAAATACTAAAAGCTAACCCTGTAGGGGAAAATTTCTTTAACCTGTGCTACAATGAATTTATGTAATACACAAAGGTTACTATAATTTTGCCTATAAATACAGTGCCATAAATCTGTTTTACTGTGAGTACATGTATTGGGTGGAATATGTTTTATTTACTTAATCTAAAAGTCTACACACTGTAGCTATTTTGGATTATTCTCGCTACTCTTTAGTAATTAACCGAAAGCTGAAATAAATTTGCTGAGCAGAACTGTTCTTAATACAAATGTTAAATCATTTTCCCTCCCAGTGTAATTGTACCTGAATAGATGCAACTGTAACATGAGCCATAAAAGGAGATAAAGCAGCAACATAATGTACAATTTCCTACTGCATAATGGTAACTGAATAACACATGCTCCGGGAAGAAAAGTAATTTAAACTGTATTACAACAAATGTCATATTTTAAAATGGAAACTATCCATCATGTGTTGAGAGAAAGTGTTGCTGAAATACAATAATTCTAAGGAATGTACTTAAAAATCCTTTCAGGAGTCCATTTAAAATAAATTGACGGACTTAATTTCAGGACGTCGTAATAAATTGTAAGGGACAGATACATATATGTCCCCTCCTCACCACGTGTGAGGCTAATAATTGCAAACTTGGTGGACAGCAACTGGGTGAAATAATCAGAAGTGATTCCTATTCTACACAAGGTAAAGCCTTTGTTTTAGGAAATGATTAGTGCATTTATAAATCATATTCGTATAAAGTCCTAATATTAAATTCAGATTTTTATTCCAGTGGGTGTTAGACTGATAGCAGCATTATAAGTTTTAACACAAAGCCAAAGCATGGAAAGTAGTAGATGAAAACACGTGTATTTAGGCTTAGTGGTGTTTTTCCAAACGTTGACAGTGTGCTTATTATTGATTAAATTACACTCTCATGCCAATGGAAAATGGTGATTTCTTATGGAATTTCCCTAAAACAAGATAAAACTGTAAAGCCAGTTTAGTGCTGTGATCAAGTCCTTTTTTTGTGGGATGGGAAGGCACAAGAGTATGTCCGGCCAATACAATGAAGGTGAGATCTGGAGCTCACTCTAGAGAAGGACATCAATGGAGGAGGGAAGAAGTACTTAGTAGGATTTCAAGCATATTCTGTAACTACAGAAGTGGCCTTTAACCCCCCATTTTCTTACTAATGAGAGGAGATTCACGTACCCACATACTGAGTAACTCAGGAGTTATGTTTAAGTCTGTTCCCTGCCATTCTTCCAGGTTTTAGAACACCTACCAATTTTCTGCTGGATTTTTGGGTTCTGTTTTTTTCAGGAGTTTCCCAGGTACTCTGGCTCTTATCCACTGGAAGAGGGTCCCTTCTTCATGATGTACTATCCTGCTCCTCTTGCAGGTGGACTTTCTGAGGGCTGGCTTTAGAATGCTTGGGTGAGGTGGAAATTTTAGAGCCTCCTCCAAATGGATTAAACTCCAGGGATAACTCCATTATAACATTATTAACTCCGTGTAGTGTCAGTGGTGTGATGAGGAGGGAACCTTTTCCTTGAACATCCACCAGTACTGGTAGTTGGGGTGCCAGGAGAAGCTAGGCCTGATGTGAGGTGTTTTGGAGTGCACTGGGGGAGTATCTCCCTGTAGAGTGTTAAAACTCAAAGAAATAAAGGATCTTCCCTTATCAAAATGTTGATACTTTACTGAAGGGCCCCTTTTGTTTCCTACTGCAATTCTTTGGAATGGTTGAAAGTGTGCAGAGAGCTCTGCCCCCTGTGGGAGGGGAGAATGGTGGCATCCTGGAGTTTACAGGAGTTTGTTGTTGTCTCTTCGTCTATCGATATGCTTGACTATAAAAATGTGGGAAGTTCTATGTGTTGGGTGTCTCACACCCTCTGTAGTTTGCTGTAACATGCCAAGTATTGTTTTCAGCAAGCTCTCTTTGCCTGTTGTACTGAGTCCTTGCTCCCTTACTCCTTGTCCGTGTGGATATCTAGAATGTAGCCTGTAATTTGGAACTAAGTATATTGAAAAGGAAAGTCTTGCCTCAATCTCTCAGCTGGCTCCCATCAACATTTTGCCCTTAACTTCAGTGGCTTTGAGTTCTGCTGTTTTCCTGGAAGCTGCTTCCTATTTTGTTACACTGCTTGAGGTATTTTTAGTAGGGACTTCTTCATACTGCTTAAGGAATATTTGATATAGCCAGTTTGAGTCCATTCAAACACTTGGAAGAAAGTGCAGGGGAAAAGGTTCTGCAAACTGCTAGTATTTGGAAGATGAAGGGGGTGCGTGCAAATGGTGTGTGATTCCTGCTCTTGTACTCTGATTAACACAGAGCACTTATAAAACCCGGTGTGAAGCATGCAGAACGTTATGCTTTGGTCTAGAGAAGAATGTGAGGAGAAAGTATTTGACCTTTAAGCCATCAGCAGTGTTTTGGCAGGCAGAATGCAGGCTGGAGTATTTCAATGGGGTGTGAAATATTTCTTTAATCTCTAAACCCTGAAAAGAGAGGAATTGAAGTCTATTGTCCTCCACAGTATGTGGATAAAAAGCAAGACTTCTGTAAATGCAGATTTTTTTGTTGTTGTTGTTGCTCTTGAAATGTAGAAGGTGATGGAAGAGTGTTTTGTCTTTGGGCATTACCTGTGCCACAACGAATTTTTAACAAGTTTCCTGACCTGCAGCTCACTTTATTATTTGTATTCTAAGAGCTGGAGAGTGTAGCTGCAGCCTTCAGAGACACACACCCAACCCTACTATGGGCTGAAATTTGCTGTATCCTTACGGCCTTTAGCTGTACCAAACAGTAGAGATGATTTTGTTGAGGTGGTTATTAGCAACACCAATGAAATGCATCAATGTGCCATGACTCAGTAGGAAAAAACTTGTTTCAAACAAGGCTGAACAAAACTTGAGAAATGCAAGGGATAGGAAGAAACAACAGTTTGGATGAGATGATTGCAAGAGTATGGAATCTTATTTTTCCTGCGTGAACTTTTGAAGAAGAAACAATTTTTGATTAGAATTGAGTACTGTGTCTTTGGCTCACTATCCCGTATTTTTTGGCAGATGACTGCCAGAGCCTGGAACTTTGTTCTTGAACTACCTGTGTACATAAGGAATAAAGACAGAATTATGTCTCACTTGAGAACCAGACTATATAGTTCTAAAATGATTACTTTAAAGTTCCCACACTTTGTAACATCCTTATACATGTTTAAATCTGTCCGTTAGTTGCTATAGAGTGTAGAAAAAAGTGTGTAGTGTTGTTTATGCCCAATGATATTGAGGAAATCCAAGTTTCATCCTTCTTGCCTTAATGTGGAGATGATTTGTATTAGGAGGTGTGAATTAGCAATTACAGCCTTCACACACCTGACCTCCCAAGCTTAACAATTAGCATCTATTATCTGCCTCTGTTGTCCTGGAGGGTGTTTGCAGAAGGCAGGGCAGGTTTGCCTTCTAATTACTGTGGTGAGCAGCGTTGATGTAATGGGAATGATTTAGGAGAGATGTAAACAAGTGAGAGGTGAGACCAGTTCTGTGGAGACAGTCCTGCTATCACTTGCCACAGACTGAGGAGCTTTTACTGAGATAGTCCCTTCTGAGTTTATTGAGTTGACAGCCTGAGTTTATTTGGACTGTTACTAGTGACAGCAACGAAATGTGTCTCATCTGATCCAGACTCCCTCTGTCAGTCTCAGCAGGCCATCGAGGTCTGTGTCCCTGCTTTCCTTTCTTCCTTCTCTTTTAAACAAGGTGTCAAACTTTCTTCCCAGCTGCAATGAAGTATTATGAGAGTAAATTCATAAATTGAGGAGACTCAGAGATTCTGCAGTGATTTAGTCTATGTGGAAAACCAAAAGATCTGAATAGAACATTAGATGATGCTCATCATTTCAGACATGGTCTGGTTGGAACTAATTTGAGAGTGTGATTCTCTTTTCCAGCATTGTTTCTTGCCCTGCCTATACTGATAGTTGAGATGCATTTTTCTAAATCAATGTCATCCCATTTATTGTAAAGTAATTTATTTTTGCTAATGAGGTAAAGGTAAACAAACTTGTTCTCAAATGCAACAATGGAAGCTAAAAATACAAACAAAAATTCCAGAGCTTGGAGTGGAGATAAATTTTCACCTTACAAAGCTAAGTAATTGGAGAAGAGAATATTTACATGCAGCACTACATATCCAGGAAATTCATATTCACACTTCCACTATGTCCCAAGTTAGCATTTAATGCTGCATCAGGCAGTATTTTTAAGAACAAAAGCCTTTTATACAGAGGGCTCCATGAATCTGCCACACAGCAGCACATGGAGGTGGAGAAGAACATCCACTCCCTACTGTGATGTGGAGCTACCTTTGCAAAAATTGGCCCTGCTGCTGTAATCTTTCTGCTGTGACAAGGTGGAGGAAAATCTTCCCTGTGTACTCCCAAAGCTGAGGACCTCCTTATGCTGATGTCTTTTCTCCTGTATTTGTCCTTCAGTGCAAACAGGAAGGCTCACTTTTCTCTAAGTAGCAAAGATGATTATTTGATGAAAAAGAAATGGTGACTTTATTGAGGATAGAATGATGTAATCTCCAGGGTGCCTCTGTCCAGTCATACTTTTATGTTTGAGAAAACAGACCTCCTCAGCCTCATCACAGCAGAAATGAACACAAGATTATCTGTGGGGAATGGAAATTTGGGACAGGTTTGCAGAGCTGTTGAGATGCTTGACAGGTAGTGATTTTAAACAAGCCACACCAAATAAAGCAATTTATCTCTCATGTACAAGTTTTTTTCAAATACTTGGACTGTGAGTGACTACTTGGGTGTTTGCACAATTCATTTTGAGTATATTAATGGAAAACAGGAGTGTTTTACAGCACATAATGGAAGAAGGCTGGAGATCATTATGACATGTGGTTGCTATTCCTAATGTGTTTAGGTAACTATAGTCTTTTTGACCAACTCTTATGTGCAACATGCCCAAACCCAAATCTGTATATTCTTTTCTCAGGTGTTTGTATGACTTAGTCACAGATGACTTGATGAAAAGTTTTAAGTGCAGTTCCTGGAGGAGAGAAGCACCTCTAAACCCAACTCCTTTAATCTTGCATGACTACATGGTGGCCTCTGATTTTTTTTTTTCTTTCTTTAAGAAATAATCACTGGAGCATATTTGTTAACTAGTTTGGAATACTGATCAACAGTTGTCCACTTCTTTTATTTCTTCACACTTGATAACTGAATAATTAGCAACCATAGTAATTTCTTGAGTTCTGAGTTACTTAACCAATGAAATAGCATTGTTTCCACTGTCAAGACCAGGTCATATGTTTGAATTTTATTTTTAAATCCCTTCTGGCTACTTCTGTTAATCTGTGTGTGAAACCTTTATGAATTCCAGTACTTGCTTTTCCAGGTGCAGTATATTTTAGAGCTAATTTTTCTAGACGAAGTGAAGCCTGATTTTACACCTTATGATGGGTGGTCTTAAGGGTGCTCTGGCTCATCAGGTCTGCACATCACTGGTACAGCCTCCAAGTGATAATCTGGAGAGTCTTCATATCTTTCGAGTTGCAAACTGCTTTGCTGAAGTGGGAGATCCAGCTCTGCTTGTTTAGTCTTCAGCATAACCAAAATCCTTCAAACTAGAGTAAAGTAGAATATCTTCTAAGGAATTCCTGGGTGCTGCTTCATTCTTTGACCTCTAGCAGTTGCTTTACTTGGAGACGGCTCTGTGACATTTCATAGAGCTACAAGGAAGCAAACACACCTCTTTTCACTGTCAATGAATGTTTGGCAACCAGGGTGTCTGCAAGTGGTGCGTGGTAGAGGTGAGCTGCTGCCAATGTAGCTCTGCAGTTCTAACCACGCTGCATTGCTCTGTTTTCCCTGCTTGCACAAGGTTAGGAGAAGCTTCTTCAGTACCAAATTCAGGATACATCTACTGTTTCAAGTGTCAACAAAATCGCCCTCAAGTACTCCGACTGATTAGGAAGGACTGAAAACCAGTGCAAAGTGCTTTGTTTATCAAATGAGCCTTTTTCTGGTCGTATTTGCATGCACATAGCTGTAAAATGTCATAATTCAAGTGGCAATTAAGGCAACATGTGCAAACTGGGTGATTCTGCATGCAGCTGGCCAGTTGTGCATGCACAATTACCCAAATTACAAATGCAATCACAAAGCCTAGAAATGCTCCTCAGCAGTGTTAAAAAAAAAAACAAAACACACACACCAAAAAAACACCAAAAAAAAAAAGGTCTCTATTTTGTATCACAGGATGATTTCTGGATAAAGATGTAAAAAACTTGAAGTTATGTTTGTTTTTTTTTTAATCATGGTCAGGAAGTTATTTGGTAGTGAGGGTGTCCTTTAAAATTGTAAGTTACTAGTGTCTTGTGTGGTTTTGAACAGGCTGAGGTACAGTTATTGAGCAGAACTTCACTTTTATGGGGCAGTGAGTTTCTTCTTGTGTTCTCATCCCATACTGTACTCCATCAACATTACAAAGACATGGGTAAGGGAGGATATGCATTGAACAAGCTTAATTAATCTTTTACTTATTCCCAACTGATCCTGAACAGTCATGCATGTCATTTTATTGACCTTCTGAAGCTGGGAAAGGCCACACTCTAAATGAGAGCATCTTGTGTGTCTTGTTGAATTGCTACGTCAGAGTATCTGAGCTTGAGATTAGGACTGAAGCTGAACAAGGCTCCAGAACAGGCCTTTTACAACAACCACAGTACCAAAAAAATGTATTTCCTATGTCAACATAGCATTTTTCCATGTCAGTCTTAAAAGTAAAAAAATAAGTGTATTCCCAGCTGTTCCAAGCCCATAATAAAACACAAGAAGAATGGGAAAGGGCCTTTGGGAGGTCAGATGGAAAGAAGTCCTGGGAAATTTGGAGATTCTCAAAGGCAGAAAGGTGGCCAGCCTTATAGACCTGGTGCTTGTGGCAGGAAGTGTAACTAAGAGCTCAAGAACACTGTCAGAAAATATTTAGCATAGAAGCAGTTGCTCACCTTGCTCTTCCAACAAAAAATAATTGAGCTTTGTAGTATTGGAAAGGATGTTTCTTTCTGCTAATGAACTAGCCACAATTCAGCAATTTTCAGTTATGTAGATATAAAATCTACAATTAAACTTTAATGTTACAAATTACTCATCTCTATCCTTAGCTCCCTTACAGGAACAAAGGAAAAATGCAGAGAACTGTAACCCATAAAACTGAGTGAATAAGAACCATCTCTTTCTCTTCCATCCAAACTCAACTGAAATATTTCACGGGGATAAGTAAACACAAAATAATGAGTTTTAAAATCATCCTGTCTAAACAGGCTGATCTTGAGATGAAAAGCAAATCCTTGTTGATGCAGAATGGCTGCAGGCTGGTGATGGGATTGGTAAGGAGACGGGAGTAGCTGCACTGCAGGGGACTGACTGGGAGACAATAACTGTGTGTGTAGGGCTGGGTGTCACAACGATACCTCCATGCCCTACAACTCTCACCAGTGCTGGTGGAGGAGGAGGAAGCAAACTACTGGAATTTTCTCCTTGGGGCAGGCCTTCTCAGAATAAATGAACATCTCCTGGGGGAAGCACCTCCCAACTCACAAGGCACACAACTTTAGAAATTATCAACTCGAGCATCTCGGCTAAAATTAATTAGCTGAAATGATCATGGCTGTGTGCACTAACACAGTCCCCCCTGCCTGACTACAGAGGATCACATTGCTAATGAAGACAGAATGCCTTGCAGTTTGTAGGCAGCAGTGCATGTCTTCCTGAGCTGCTCTGGAGTGCCGAATGTAATCTCTAAGATCTGGGACAGAGGCAAAACGTCCCTCAAGGATACAGCGCTCGCTTTGCTGGACACATTTATATATATATAGGTCATCCTAACATTCAGGAAAAGGAAATCAAGCCAACCAAAGACTTACTGCTTTTCAAAGTTCTTATAATCGATTCACATTTAGAGAAATTCTCCTTCAGCTCTATCTCAGGTGTCAGTTTTAATAATTCTTCTGTGCTTGGACACGCAGTTGCTACTTCAAAGCATTTGTAATACAAATAGTCCTGAATGGGTAGTAGATCTATGTTTAAATAATACAAAAAAAAAAAATCTGTGTG
>VXAY01002116.1:0-88494 GCA_013399855.1 Oxyruncus cristatus
CTATGATTCTATGATATTTCAGTAGAAGATTAAAGACCTTAACAGATGTTTATTTCTAGAGCACTGCACACCTTTTTATATTCCTCTCATTCCATTATGTTCCAGGAATAAGAATCTCATATATTTTCTCTCTTTCTATATAATCTGTTACTTACTCTGTTATTTTTCTCTAACTCCTCTGTTCTTTTGGAGATGGAGTCATCAGGACAGCATATCATATACAATCTGTGGATGCACCATCGATTTAGAGAGTTGTGTAATAATACTTACTATTATTTTAGCCTCCTTTTGAGGCAGTTCCTAGCATCTTGCTTGCCTACAAAACACCGGTGTAATATTTACATTGAACTGACACTGATGATTCAGAACTCTCTTTTCTTGGAGGGAATAGCCAATCCAAAGTTCATCAGGGCTTACTGTCCTGTACGGTCATTCTTTGATTTGGTCCCAGCCTGAAAGTCTGGATTTTGTACTTTTTAACTACTTATGTGAACAAAACATATCATGTTCTTCAGTGCCCTGAGGAATTCCTTAAAAATATTTCTTTTAGCAATGTTGTGCACCAACAAGAGGAAATGATGAAGAGAATAACACAGCTGCCAGCCAAGAAGCAAACCCAAACCAGACTCTTGCCATTATCACAGTTTTTTGAACTAATGCAGATCACTGTGCATCCTTGCAAGTATTCTGATCTGGTGCTCAGAGAGGAGGGAAAATTTCTTTTGCCATTTTAGTGTCCCAAGGGGTGATAGGTGACAGTACTGTTGGTTATGAGGAAGCAGAGAGCAAGGTTTTGCAGAGCAGAATGTCCTCTAAAAGATTGTAATCATACAGAAAGAAATAGATTTGCAAAGTCTGCCCCAATCACATAGGATGGAGATTCTCATCATGGGTAAAGTTGAGGGATTTTATCTATTAACAAGGGCATAGAGTGCAGGACAAGCGGTAATGGCTTCCAGCTGAAAGAGGATAGGTTTAGATTAGATATTAGGAAAAAAATCTTTATTGTGAGGGTGATGAGGAACCAGAAGAAGTTGCCCAGAGAAGCTGTGACTGCCACACCCCTGGAAGCATTCCAGGCCAGGTTGGATGGGGCTCTGAGTAACCTGGTCTAGTGGAAGATTTCCCTGCCCACAGCAGAGGAGATTGGAACTAGGTGATCTTTAAAGTCTCTTCCAACCCAGACCATTCTGTGATTCTATTTTTAGGGGATCTCAATGGATCTTCTCATCCCCCACATCTACTATGTCATAGTAATTCACTTGTCATGTGGCTGCATGGATAACTTGCAATCCATGTGCCTTAAGGTGAGGACCATAACCAGCAATCCCTGTGATCCTGTGATCCCTGTGATTCTGTGTTGCAGGCTACCGAGATTTCCCTTCCATTTTCTTGCTTGAAAAGAGGTATCAGAGATTCCCTGGTGGGACAAAAGAGGAGAGTTTGAAAACAAACTTGGAAACAGCAACTTTCCGAATTCCTGAGCTGAAAATGGAGCACCTGGAAGATGCAAATACATGATGCAAGAGAATGCTAGCAACAGTCAAAAAGTCAGAAAGCATTCTGACACTGAAAGAATGCCAGGGAATAGGATGATCCAGGATCCAGTTAGAAGTCAGAATACGTTAATTAATTATATGGGTTTTTTTTCTGAGGTTATTTTTTTCTCACTCATAACCCCCTAAACCATATGAAATCTAGAATCTTTGGAGGCTACAAGGTTAAACTTCCAAGAGAATTCATTAATAACCTGCTTCTGTTCCAGCATAAGGGACAAACTTTTCTCTGAGCTGTGATGGTATAAATCAGGGTCATCTTCCTCTGAGTCAGTGAAAAAGTAGCATTGGAACATCTGAGAGGGTGAGATCAGTATCAAGCACAAGGTGTTTTACCTGACAAATGGTATATTGTTTAATGTGCAACTCTCCAGGGTCTCAGAAATTGCTTTGTTCGTTGTTATATAGATCATTGTCCTAAGTCTTTCTGCAGTTCACTTTTACCATTTCAAGTTATCTTCCCAAATTCCCCCGCTTACCAGACCCTGAGCCCCTAACAGCTGTGTGGTGTGTGGAATATGAATAATTTTTTACAATATTGCTTGGCTGGCAACCAGACTTTTCCCTAGCCCTGCTTCTTCTGCCATGGGATTCCCCTCTTGCACTGCTATTTTACACTCACAGTAACTCAGAAATATATAATCAGACAGAAATGTGTATTTTTTAATATAGATATAAAACCCTGGGACAAACTGCTTAAGTCTCACATATAGAATCAGTTTAAACTTTTTGTATTTTTACTGCTGTAAAGTAAGTACAATGTCACAAAGGAGCTGAGAAGAATACACAGAGGTCACAGTCTCACAGAGCAAATGCACCAGTGCTGCATTTAAGTACAGGGACAGAATAAGCCCAAGTTAACTATTCACTTGTTGTCTCTAACCTGCTATTTTAAGCTTAACAGACTTTATAAGCTAAATCAGGAAAGGCAGTGGAGAATGTACAGTAAAGAACAATGCAGTTGTATGACAAGGAGATGGATTAGATAGACCTAATACACCTCTTCCAACTCGAAAATCTATGATTGTAGAAAATAGTGCATCTGAGCACAGTTCGAGTATTTATTTCTATTTCCAGTGACTTAAAAAGGCAGAGAAAATCTTCCTTCAGCCCTAACAATTCTCTTCTTCTGTATCCCCTTGTCTACTACAAAAAATGTTGGTGTCTTCATACATGTGGGTTTTTTCACTGCAATTTATTTTGTTTTATTTTCTTTTGTTTGCTTGTTTATTTGACAAAAGGGGCACCTGAGCTCTGCAGCACTTGACTGACAAGGTTGGGAAGTGACAAATAGACTGAAATAAAGAATATACATGCAGCTGGATTCACAATGGTACGATAGATGACAAAGTCACTGGCTGGGATCCATGTTCCAAAAGAGGTGGAGGAAGCTCAGTGTGTCTTCTACATTGCCAAGAGACGAAATCTCCCCAGAACAGCCTACACTGACCCTTTGTAATGGGATGGTAGGTTAGAACTAAAGGATCAAATCGTTGTTTAATCCACATACTTGCAAAAGTTATTGAAAAGGTCAAGGCACTTCTACTCACAGAGGAAAGAACAGCCTATGCAGAAGCAACCCCAGCAGGTTGGTCAGAGGAAATACATAAAATAAGGAATAGGTGACGTCTTGAGTTTGCTGTGCACAACACAGAGGGCAGAGCAGCTGTGCTGTTGGACAAATGTCTGTGGGGCCAGAGACTGCACCTAAAAATTATTCTACTCAACTAGAAAAACAAATAAGACACACACAGACCTAGATTCAACTAATTAAATGACTAACACTTAGATGATATTTTCAGGAAGATGTCCTGAAGTAGACAGAATAGGTTGGAGGAATCATGCTTTAAGATTGTCTATTAGGGACATTTTTGATGAGCTGAAAAGTCTAGAGGTAGCTGTGTATATACCAGTTGTCTAAATTTACATTAGATGAATCACAGTGCCTGGTTTTATCTGCCCTATATACAGGACTTTTGACAAAAAGATGGTTTTGTCACTCGTGGGTATCAGCAGAGTACTGCATGTTCTCTACTGTATGAGTGGAAGAAGGCAGGAAGGGAGACGAGGGGAAGAGAAGGGAGGGGAAGGAGGGAAGGAATTCACTTGCAGTAAAATGCAAAATCCCAATAGAAAAAAACACATAAAAATATTTGGCATCTGCCTACATATGCAGGACAGAGGCTATGTATTTGTAGAGGATTATTTAAGTAATAAATAAGTTTTTTTCTTTAAAGAAAGTACAGTTTTTCCTGCCAAAATTAGCTAGGAAGACACTAAGGGGGCTGCAGTTGTTTGCACAAATACCTGGAAATTTTTCTATTCTGCTCCTGTGCTGTTTTGGACCACAAAATCTATCTAAAACAGTATGGCAGTGCTGACATTAGAATTTAAGAAGTCTAATATTCTGACGAGAATAATTTTCCTGCCTTCACCCGGAAACCAAAACCTTTATGCTGAAGGTGTTCACTAGCACAACAAACAGTAGACAACACCAATGAAATAAATATTTGCTCCCTAGTTACTGAGTAGAATCCAAGACATGTGACAGTGACAAGTATGTTGATGTGAGGACCAAGACATGGCCATGCTGTAGGTGTATTTCCTTGGTCTAATTCATCAATGAATTCCCTGAGGAGAAATCAGTCTTTGAACTGACCCATGCAATCAGTCATCAGGTCTAGGCTGCAGGTATCTTTCAGCTGCACTATTTTAATCCCTATAGCATTTTATTCTAGTGGAGTGATTTTAAAAATTGTATTTATTTTTCCTGTCAGTTAATCTTGCAAGACAAAGGTAGCTGGAGGTGAAGTATTTTGTTCTAATTCTATGCTCTATTTCAATAATTCTGTGGAATTATTTTTTTTGGCAGACAGGAGCTTATATTTTCCTCAGATTATGATTTTGTTTTGTTGTTTTCCAGTCTTTGCTGCAGTTAAAACTAAACTTTGTCCACATAATGTGTTCATAACTAAATCAAGAAGGTTTTTTACAACACTGGCACAGGTCGCCCAGGGAGGTGGTAGATGCTCCATCCCTGGAAATATTCAAGGTCGTGTTGGACAGGGCTCTGAGTAACCTGGTCTAGTGGAAGATGTCCCTGTTCATTGAAATGTGTTTGGGCTAGATGACCTAAAGGTCCCCTACAACCCAAACTATTCTATGATTCTATGATTCTATGATTCTATGATTCTATGATTCTATGATTCCATTCTCTGTTTGTGAGGCCAGCTGGCATGCAACAGCCTCTCTCTGAGCTATTAAACTTCTCAATCTCTAAGGAGCATGGCCATACACAAACTTGTTGTTGCGAGCAGTTTCTTGCTCGTACTAACTCCAAGACATACCAGGGCTTTTTTTTGGGTCAGTGCTTGCTGAGGGGAGGCACAACCAAGATGTTGGAGGTCAGTCTGACCTGCAGACTTTGCATGGTCCTCTCTGGAGGTCTTCTGCAAGTGCCACCAGCTCTTTGGAGAGGTGCATTTGTGATGGGAGAGAGCCGGGTCAAGAGGTGCAGAAATACAACAGAGCTCACCAAGCAAGACAGATCTGCTAATTTTGAAGGATGAGGGCAGCTAATTCCTGCTGAGCCTGCAGCCAGGCTGGGAACATGTTTTTGTGAGAGCTGGAAGGGTACAGTGAACTATGGAACACTCAGTAGTTAATTTTTTCTGGTTCTGGTGGAGACCGATTCAGAGTAAAATTTCAAGTTAATTGGATCAGCCTCTCAAAGTCACTAATAAGGGAAGAACAGTGCCCAGCCTCTTATTGGATTATATATTAGGCACAATGAGTGTCATGCAGCAAGTAAATTCCCATTTTTATCATAAAACAGGCAGTGAGGACTCCCATTTTTTTTCTCTTCAGGGAATTTTTCAATGCCAGCTTTGTAAACTTCATTCAGAGCCAAAGAATAGTTTAAAAACCTAGTAGTGGTAAAGAAAGAGTTTTCAAAGAGAAATTCCCTGCAAGTACAGTGCCATTGTTGTGCTACATTTCCTTTTGAAGTGCCAGCAAGAAACAATTAAGGAGCAGTACTTGTAATGTATAATTGATGGTTTGCAGGTATCCAGAAACTTGGAGCAATTAGGCCCAGGGTGCAACATTACTTATTCATCACCATCTGGAACTTATAACTTTATAAGCCTTGCTATAGTTTATGTTTGTCTGGCAGAAATGGCAAGTTTAGCATTTAAGTGCTGCATTGTGCTGCAGAAGGTAAATATTTAATGGTGTCCCGACATAATGCAGCTGACTGGGACAAGATGAACATGTTGTGTGGTCAGAACACACCAGCATGTGGAATTGCAAAGTATAAGGAAGAGAATGCTCTTTTGAGAGTAGGAGGACAGAGAATACTTCCAAACAAATCCAGAGCATTTCTATTGCACCAATAGAAAGATGTGGCATTGATCCTTGGGTCACAGAATACAATAACTTGTAACAGCTGGGATTCAACTTTAGATATGATTCAGGTGGGTGAAAGAGTCTCACACTTTCTTCTTTGATGTTAGAGTAGAAGTAGACTAAAGATGGATAGGAAATTTTGGAGAAAATGTTTTCTTTTTAAAAAAAATATGATTTTATCAAGCATCAAACCTGTCCTAGTTACTGTTTTGACAATTTTCCTGCTGGAAAACAAAACAAAATCAAATCAAACCAAACCCCAACCAAAAACAGAAATAAAAAGGAAAACAAAAGCAAACTAAAAGTCTGGAAATATAATTTTTTTCTTCAAAATTTTCTAAAGGGTATAGTTCCTTCTTGGGAAGAGAATTAATTTTTTTCTTTGTGTAACCCCCATCAAAGAGCAAAAATTGGGTGAAACCTTCTGCCTGGATCTTTTCCAACATTCTCAAGATCCTGAGTTCAAAGTCATGTTCAAGAGATTGGCTTGATTTGTGACCAAAAAAATTCTTACAGCATTGAAATTCTCATGATTCTGGAAGATCCGTTTCTGCTCTACTCTGATCTGGCAACCAACCCAGACTCAGGTGAGATGACTGGCAGTGGATTGCTCTGCTTCTCCTCCAACCAGCACACAGAGAGGAATCTGCAGTTAACAACTACCTTTTAAAGAAGTTTGGAAAGATTAATTGATTTCTCTGTGCTGTCACCTGTCTCACAGATCCTAACATGTACATCCAAACAGCTTGAAGTATTCTGGACATACATGGAGGATGATAATGTTATGCCTTAATGCCTGGTCTAGGTTCATTCAATGTCCAGTGGTGTAAAGCATCTGTAGAGGTAAGATAAAGGTCTACTTTTAACCATTCACATTGAACAGGTCCACGTAGGACACAATTGCAATGAATGGCATCATGCAGTAGATTTTATTTACTGGATGAATGTTGTCTTATCTTGTTATCAAACTGAATGAAACAAATGTTCAATTTCCTATTTTTATTTATTATTCCTGAATTACTTAGTTACCATCTTATTTATCCATTTCATTGATTTGCTTGATTTGTTTCAAATGTCGTCACCTAAATCTACAGTTTTGCAAACAAATTGGACTTTCTTCTGCAACTAAGTTTATACATCAACCCTTTCGTTCATTCTTATGGTTCTGACTCTTGAATCAGTCTACACACGGATAGAATTATAGAATGGTTTGGGTTGGAAGGGACCTTGAAGATCATTTTGTCCCACCCCACCCTCTGCCAGCAGGGATGCCATTTACCAGATCAGGTTGCTCAAAGCCCCACCCAACCTGGTCTTGAACACTTTCAGGGATGGGACATCCACAACCTCTCTGGGCAACCTGTTCCACTGCTTCTCCACTCTCTGAGTATAGAATTTCTTCCTAACAACTAAATCTAAACATGCCTTCTTTCAGTTTAAAACTACTGCCCCTTGAATAGAGCATGATATTGCCAGCATGAGTTTCAAAATATTGCCTGGCCTGGTTATAGCTTCAGTTCCTGAAACCCAGTGATGACAAAAAAATGCTTCAGTTTTCATGGTTACATAGAAAACCCCAAAAAAGTGACCTATAAATGCTCAAAGACTGGAAGTGAATGAAAGTAACACTTTTACTTGGATTGTTATTGCTATAATCTCCTAATTTATTGGGGAGATCAGCGCATGATGTGTAACTGTTTGAGGATAATAATAATTAGACTCTCCCCTGTTCAACATTTTATCTAACAATATTACAACCCTAACTGAAGCCCTGAGCAAAGAGAAACTTGTCTTTGCTTTCTCATGTACTGCTGTAGATGAGATTAAAAGTATGCATTATTAGTATAGCAGCGCAGATTGTTATTCTCTCCAAAGTGCCTTAAGCATCATTTATTAGCATCACTAAAACATTTAACAGCACTTTTTAAAATTTGCAGGAAAGGAAAATCTATTCTATTTCAACTGCAATTTCCACCTGGTAGATGGTCCTGTTCGGGGCAGGACTGATTTACATTGGTGCCTTATGTTTTCAAACGTTTTGTGTACAGTGGCTGAGCACAGAGACATACATCAGGTGAAGCTGGAGAGTAGCAGTGTTTATCACAGCAGGCTCAGGGGTTGATTAAGGTCTCTCCAGCCCTGACACTAGGTAGCAGCTGCCAAGGTCTCTATTATCCTATATAATCCTTTTTTTTTTTTTTTTTTTTTTTTAAAGTCAGTGAAAACAGTGTTNAGGTCTCTCCAGCCCTGACACTAGGTAGCAGCTGCCAAGGTCTCTATTATCCTATATAATCCTTTTTTTTTTTTTTTAAAAAGTCAGTGTACACAGTGTTTGTGCAGGAGAATTCACTGTCATGAATCGGATGCAGTGCTGCAGTGATCTCCAGACTGAGTCTACTGAGAGAGTCAAAAAGCCTGATCTGGACTGACATCAGCACCATCCCAGAAAAAAAAAAAACACCTTTGCAGAGGAGGAAAAGCACAGCAGAGGACTTCACTGCTCAAACGCAGTGGCTCCCTCTCCATTTTCAGAGGAGCCAGAGGCTGTGGTCCTTCCCAGCCTTACCCATTCTGTGATTCTGTGATCTACTTTGGAGGTAACCATCCTTCAGGGAAGAGAAAATAGAGCTTTTCTTCATCACAAAGCACTGTGTCCCCAGCATCCAACACTATGTCACAGCTGTGCTGCATAGGATACTGTGTGTGTGCTTGAATCCAATGGGATCTTTGGTCTTCAGGGAAAGTTTAACACTTCCCAGAGCTTCAGAAATCAAGGGACTAGCATGGATAGCCAGATTGTCACAGAGAATTTCTCCTGCTCCTGCCCTCACTCAAGATTCCTGTATGATCCCACCACTCTTGAAACAGGGAAAATCTCCCTGAGAACTACACAGCCCATTGCTGACCAGCCTAGACAGAGCAGAGATGTTCCTGTTTCCCATGTTGGCTGCATGCCAGCCGGGATGGATCAAAGGATTTGACACCAGGAACTGCAGCATGGAAAGCTCACCATAAAGGAAAGAAATTGTGAGGCAATTGCAGCTGCCAGGGAGAGCTGCAAGAGAACTTCATTTAGACTTTGTTTCAAGAAAGGACAAAATTATGGACACCAACAACTTTTAATGTGTCATAGAGTGGGCAGGCTGGGCACTCTCATGTCTTGTAAGAGCCCTTGTCATAGATGGTGAGCAAAACAAAACAAAAAAGGAATCTATAAGCATCTTCCAATCTCACATTATTTATTAAGAAGAATTAGAATGGAAACATTCAAACTAAAGGAGTTTTGTCCATGGTGATTATTTGCCTATGTCACAGACAAATGTAGGAACAGTTTCCAACCTATTCACGAGCTAAACTTCTTCAGCAGGAATGAAACGCAGGCAAAGTGGTGTGTGCTTACACCAGAGACCTGCACTCCTTCTGAAAGGCAGCAACGGGCTCAGTGGACCACAGTAAATGTAGGAAAATAGGGTCCTGATTGAGAACTGCAAGCAGAAGTATTCCAAAGGAACTTAGCAGGGACATTTGCTCTCATTTGTTAGCAAACAATGACATTTACTGTCAAGAGCTACTGAGGTCATCAGCTGCCCATCTCCTCCATCGGGTGCCCCCTGGCTATTTTTGGTTGGATTCCCTTTCATCAGGAGCTACAGACCTGTGCTGTCCTCTAAAGATTAGCTATTGCATCACTTTTCCTTGTGCAGTATTTGTTACACAACTTTTCTTTTTCCAGCCTAGATTTATTTGTGAAGATCACAGAGGACTGGTTGTGATAAGAGCCCAGAAGCCTTCACTTTGCTTCTGAATTGTTCTTGTTAATTCAGTGCTGATTGAAGATTGATACAGCCCTGGAGATCAAAGTCTCTTATTCCCCATGACAGCTCAAGCTCCTCCTAAGGGCACTTTAGGCTTGACCCAGAGGTAGTACAGGTTCCAAATCCATTAAGTCCTTCACCCTTTTCGGATGAATCTTGTTGCTGTAAGTTCTAGTAATGGTTTTGTGCTGTAACGCCTGTTCTCCTGAAATTAAACTGTCATCTAACTCCTTCTGGTCAGTAGGTTGATCTCAAATCACAACTGAGAGTGCTTTGGAAGTCAGTTCTATTATTTTTCATAATCGTTCAGTTGCTGAACTACCCTTTGAGTCTTCAGGTGCAGTCACTGTCAAATTTAACACATACAAGAAAAGTGGCATCGCCTTTCAGTTCATCTCTGTACAAGTAATATCACTGTAAAGCTACTCAGAACTTGAGATACTTCAAAATCTATGTACAGGAATTTAGATGAATAACACCTTTGAAGTAGAAAGACCAGACCACCTTAGATAAATTGCTTTTTCACATGTACAAATCAAGTAGTTCACAGTAATAGAGCAACAACATGGCCACAGCAAGTCTTGTTGGGTCAGTCTGTAGTTCATCAAAGAAACAGAATCACTTACTCCTAAGTACTTCTAATTATGAAAAGGGGAGGGGGGGTTGTTATTAAAATGTATTTCTTTTATGTGAATACAGATAGACACACAAACACACAATTTATTAAGACAATATCCATCTGTTATAGACTTAGGCACAAAAGGAAATCTGTGTGAATTTAAACTCTTCTGCTTTTGCATAGGTGAACCCAAGTTATTCATGCTTTAATTTCAAAAGAATAATGCTATTTTTAGTCCCATATTTATATTTATTTTTAAATATATATACTTGTTCATGGAGAAATACGTCATTTTACACTGCGAACTAAATTTCCTTCAGTCTTTTTCTGATACTCCAAGACCTGTAAAGCAATTTTTGCCTCTGGTTTTCAACGGTAGTTGGACATTGGAAGAAGGAACTTTTCCTTGTTTTTTCTGGAAACCAAGGATTGCAGGGTTGCTTCACACTTGTGAAAGAAGTGCTAAGGAAAATAGGCAGGGGACCATCATCCTAATGTGGTTGTGAGGAGCACAGGCACGGTTCATAGGCTTTGGAGTATGCACACATTTGATGGGCTGTCACCTTCATAGAATCATAGAATCATAAAATCATAAAATCACAAAATAGTGCGAATTGGAAAGGACCTTGAAGATCACCTAGTTCATACCACCCTGCCATGGGCAGGGACACCTCCCATTAGACAAAGTTGTTCAAAACCTCGTCCAATCTGGCCTTGAACACTTCCAGGGATGGGGCAGCCACAGCTTCTCTGGGCAACCTGTACCTGGGCTCCACCACCTTCACAGTAAAGAATTTCTTCCTAATATGTAATCTAAACCTACTCTCAGTCAGTTTGAAGCCATTCTCCCTTCTCCTGTCAGTACATGCCCTTGTAAACAATCTCTCTCCATCTTTCTCGTAGACTCCCTTCAGGTACTGGAAGGCTGCAATTAGGTGACCCCAAAGCCTTCTCTCCTCCACTCTGAACAATCCCAACTGTCTCAGCTTTTCCCCACAGCAGAGCTCCATCCCTCCAATCAAGTTGGTGGCCTCCTCTGGACTCACTCCCACAGGTCCATGTGCTGGGGACCTCAGAGCTGCAGGTGGGATGTCATAAGACTTGGATAACACATGAACAGCACAAATGATTACAAGACACTGAAGGCTTAATCTGAGGGCAGGAATGGGAGCTCACCAGGACCTTGCTACTGATACAACAGAGGAATGGGGCCAGATGAATAACACAAATGCTCCCTCAGGGATTTTCCTCTCTTTTTGATTTACAAGTAGTCGTAATATAATTATATGATAAATATCTGATGATTGGAATTTTAGTACTTTACTAATTTTTGAACCCAACTTTGTGGCAACTCTTCTGTCCTTCAGCAAAAGTTGATGAATATGCTTACGGCCAGAATGGACACTCTGTCCTCACATTGGTAAAAAAAAAAATGTCCCTGTCAGTCAGCTCTGATTCTTGAGGTCTCGGTTATGGAAATTTACAACAAAGAAAAAAAATTTATTTTATATTCTTACAGTCATAGCAAAAGTACCTATTTTTCTTATTTCCTAAGTTGTCATGAGCCTGCTTACGCAGCTGTGAAGAAAGAGACTATGGCTGTCACTTTTGCTCTTAAGTCTTAGAGCAGAAATAAGTAAGAAATCACTGGGCTGAGGCTGGGGGTGGTGCAGGAGACACAGTACCTAATAACTCTCCCAACAGATGACCAAACCCAGGAGCAGAGCAGCCAAAAATAAAACCCAGTGCCCATTAATGCTTCTGTTCCAACTTTACCTTTGCCATCCCTAATGAAGCTTTTCCCTTAACTCTCTGTGATTTTAGTTTCATCTCAGCAACACAAGTTTATAATGAAGGCTGTGAGCATGTCCCAGCAGAACAAAATGCTGCAAGAAAACCCCTAATTATAAGAATGTGTTTGTGTCTGTCCCTGTTCAGCAGCATGAGGTGTCTGCTCATGTTCAGTTGTCTTGCAGCCTTATTAGTAAATATACAGATTTATACTAAGGCTGCCTTTTTTAAAGAAGGTACGTGAACCTCACTTTCTGCAATCCTATCCAATCTACTGACTGAGCTTTTCGTGTGATGAGGAACCTTTCTAGTCATTCCTTACCTGAATTAGCCTTGCTGCAGGTTTCATTAGAAAATGTGGTTTTGTCACTGTTCCTTCCAAGTTCGTGGATGGTTTGTCCTGACTTCTGTTTTTTTTGATTTCTTGTCTGGAAATACAGTATACTTCCCTTTTTTTTTTTTTTAGGAAAAAAAAAAAGCAGAAAACAAGGTATTGGAAAGTGTCCTGGCATGCTGATGCTTGCCTAGTGATTATAGAGACGTGACTTCTCTTAAACAGGAATATTGTTATATTTGCATTCAAAGTTGAAAAACAAAAATATGTGGGAACTGTCCAGCAACAACACTTAGTTTCCTGCCCACACAGCATTTTCCTCTTTTATCCAGCTATGAAGATCCTACCTGAAAAAATTCTGTGCAAGGTCTAGAGTCTGTCACTGTGTTTTTCAGTCCATTTGCACTGGCAACTAGGAGTGCTGAAAGGTAAATTTTATTTTTTATGGATAACTGGTGCCTAATCTGCCTGGGACAGCACAGTGGAAGCTGTCTGTTAAGGGGGTATTTGCATCTTTGTGTACATCTAACTATGAACATTAGCAGTCTGACACTTCCTTTGTTGCAAACCTAATGCTATTTCACACTTAGCAGGATTTGAAAATTGAAATGAGAATAGTTTAAGTAAACAGTTTACTGTTGGGCTCTGCTCAGTGGCAGGTAGACAACCAGACACGCTGGTGACAGGTCTCCTTATCCTGCCATCAGATGTCCCTCCTTCACCTGGCAGCCTTGTCAGGCAATCAGAAATTGTTTTTTCCCCAGACCAAAACCAATTTCCATCTCTGAAGAAAACATAAGTGGCTCCTGTATCATGAGGCCATAGGTAGACAGAGATGCCTCACCATATGGTACCAGTTCTGTCTCTTAACCATATCAAACATTTCTAAACAATTAGATGGGTGGTAATTCCAAAAACAAGCCTGGAGAAGCATAATGTTCTTTTCTGACTGTTTTTCTCCGTTACCTTTATTGAATATAGGCTGAATATATCTGTTGTAACAGATGCAGGCACTCAGATTGACATTTAATTTATTCTCCAAATTAAAATAGGAAGATAGAGTTTAGTTCCAGTTAAAAAAAAATGCCATCACTCTGTCACTAAGCCTTACTTCTATCAAAGTCACATTAGGATTCAGCTGTTTACAATTATCTGAGCTTCCCATGCACACTACCTCAATAAATAGTTTAATAGCAATGAAAAGAACGTGTTGCAAGAAGGGTCTACCCTTCATGGGGAAGAATAACTAATTATGTAGAGAAATTAAGCTGCAAACAGTTTACTTGAACATTATATTTCTCTTGATTTTAAGTAATGTGCTGTAAAATCTAATCAATATGCCTCCAAGGGAGCAGTACTCTTGGACTAGAGCTGGCACCACTTGATCCATCTACCTGGAAGTTTTCTGACTGATATGGCACTGGCTTTGCTTAATTTAGAGATGTCATAGCTATACATACAGAGTCTGCTGAACATGGAGGTCATATAGTAACAGAGACATGATCATCATAAAAAGGAGAAAGAAGAAGACGTGAAATTAAATGGTTTGTATTTCACAGAGTTCACAATCTGTTTCTGGTTTAATATTTTGCTGGATTGAAAAAAACAAAACCTAAAAACCAAACCAAAACAAAACCTAACACCAGAAACTCATGCAAACAACAAATAAGCACATCCCAGAGTTAATAGAAAGTATGTAAAACTTAGAGGGAAAAAATTTAGTATTCAGTTAACTGGCATGTGTGTTCTTGGTATGTGCGTCCTCTCAGGGTACCCCTAGTGCTGATGTGTTTGTCGCCTTCAGTATTTCCCACTAATTCTTACTGAAACTTCTAATTGGAAATGTTAGGCTTAGTTTTTTAATAAGGTTTTACAAACCATACATGCAAATTGTTTAACATGGCATGAGGGATGACAATGAGCACGTTATGGGCTGACTCTGCACCATATTTTTCACGGTGCTCATGAGTCCTACCCAGCATACACTGTATTTGATTATCTGCCTGTGTGCAGTGGCTATGGATTTTCATTAAAAGCTCCATGCTTTTCATCACTTGGAGAATAATACATGATCCGGACTACTACAGATGGCTATTTGCTGCAATGGTTTAAAAAAAAAGTTCAATATCTGAAGTTATTGGAACTTTGGAGCCAAAAGTTGTGATTGTAGGTACTATGAAGGGGATGAAAGTAATTTTCATCAGAGTTTCCTTACCATGTGGTGTCAGTCAAAGGGGACATCAAAAAAATTACAAAAGGTATGGACATGTGAACTATGACATAACACAGTTCGTCTTATTGCTGTGAACTCCTGGGAATCCATATGATGACAAGGCAAGAAGGACATAGGACATTTTCATATTTTAATCAATGGGAAACTGCCTATTACAGTGATGATGGTCATATATTCACTAAATAAATTGTCCTTTGATTTTCTAAGGATGTTCTCCCAAGGTAGTGCATGGTCCATGTTAAACTCTAAAACACTCAGACTCAAAACCAGAATGAGACAGAGCTTTATGTATGAGCTAGGGATCAAACTTTGGCCTACTCGCTAAAACGGAGAATCTCTAAATTGAAGTACGTGACATTTTCTCTGCATTTCACACCTGTATTTCAAATTGCTGTCATCAGAAAGCATATTTATTGGTCAGTAAAATCTCTTTTCCAGGAGCAAGAAGCACAGGGTGGCTGAGAAGACAAAAAAAGAACGTACCACAAATAACTGGTGCTACACTTCGGTGCTACAGGGAGTTGTAAAAGCATTAATGGAGGGAAATGAAATGAGGAACTCTGAGGAAAAAAACAACAAGCTATTGCTCTCTCCATGCATATTAAATATGCTCGATGAAGATGGATTGCTCATAGCAGGGTTCTGTTACTGGAATATTTCCATATAATGTGTCCAAATGAAAAAATGTAACTCAGAGCTGCAGTTTCATAATAAAGTTTCTCTTTGCTTATTCTTCCTCCTCCCCCAAGAACATTTTATTTTTCATACTGTCAATATGGAAGGCATACAAGAGATGCGGTTTCCAGAAAAACTCTCCTCTCTTTGCAGGCATCCTTAATAAACTAAAAATAATGACATTTGTGGCAGTACCAACGCACCAAGAGTAGAGCACATATTAATTAAGGCAGGTTCGCAGAGTGGCAGTTTTTGCTGAAGCTGGCCATTTCTGTATGCTTTTATCCCTTATAACTGCCTGTTTTCCCAGGAGGCATCTTATCAGGCAAACATTGTTCTGGCATCCCAGAACATGACAGACTGTCATTAGATAAAGGAGAAGGTTAATAAAATAGAAATCCAGGTTACAAGCAATGTTTTAGCCAGAGGTGTCCCAGGGGTTGTGGGGAAGCAAACAGCAGACTAGTAAAATGCAGCAAATTACAGTCAGCAGAAGAGTGCCAAGTATCCAGCTCTTATTCTGTAATTTGCACATGCCAGCAGAATCTCCAATAACTCTTTTTGTTGAAGTATTTGGACTGAGTTTCCTTTGGTGCACAGATTCCCACTTCAATATTCTGATAGTCAGGGAAGCACAGTGCATTAGGAAAGGCTCCCTCAGAAGTTATTAGGGGAGGATAGTATAAGCAGGGAGGGCTTTTTTTCCATTTCTTAAATTTCTTTTCTTAAAGCATTTCTAGAAACTCCTGGTAGGGCTTGTGGATGTAAAATGAAATCGGAGCATGGGCCTAGGGTTGAGCAGGATCACTTCTCTGGCTCATCTCTGATTGAAGAGTTTTCTATTTTATTAGGTTGAAAAGTGATGCTGGCGACTGCAAAAATTTCTGCAAAGGAAATATCTCTTTCTGCTAGACACTGCTGAGAGATACAGAAGTGACCACGGATCCCAGGCTTTTGGGTAAGATGGAAAATAAACATTTCAATGAATTAAGGCGATGTGGAAAGGACACAGGTAAATTAATGGGTTGGAAATTAAGATTCCTTTTTTTTTTTTTTTTCTTAGAGACGATGGAGGCAGGTTAGGATGGGGGCAGAGAAACAATTTCAGTTGTCATCTGTGTGACCTGAGCAATGCACTGCATTTTCTGGTCTTTGTAGCAACATCAAGCCTTCATATTATATCTGAAGAGTAAAGTAGTAATTGCTTAAGATTTTATAAGACTATTTGCTCCTGTTTTGAGAAAGAAAGAGGGGAAATAATGTCATAAGCATTTACAGTGAGCTGGGTCCCAGCTGAAGCTTCCTATGCAGAAAGCATAGAAAGTTTATTGCAGAGGTGGAGGAAGGTACTGGAGTGGATCATGAATGTGTTTAGTCTCAGTCCTGATTTACACCAAGTGAGGATGTGGCCTTACATCTCCAACATGGCAGATTTAACTCTTCTGAAGGAGGTTTCATGTTTTGCTACTTTGTCTGGTGCACCTATGGATGGGATTTTCAAAAGAGCTCATACAGCTTAACTTTGTTCCCTTCAAAAACTTGTCTTAAGTCTTCTAAAAGCAGAGTTAGGTTCACGTGGGCTTTTCCTGAACATTCTGTTTTACTTCTAAGGTGCACAAGGCAGAAGAGTGAAAAGCAGCCAGAGATTCTGGAAAGAACTACTCTGCGTACAAGGTATAACTTTATTTCTTAAAATAAGGAGCATAGGCGTGATTCCAGTGCGTGATTGGTAAGAGAAGACAGGAAGTGAATGGTTACAAGGAGGGGAGAAATCGAAATGACAAGGAGGCAACAAGGTTTTAAAAAGTTGCAGTTGTACCTGTCTGGATTTTTTCCCATCTCCCCAAGATGGCACAGCAAAAAAAAATCATTCTATTGTCACCGCTACCTTATTTTGATATCAGTGTCCCATACAGAAAACTCTGTAACACTTCTTTCCAAGGAGACTGATCCTGAAGACTCCAAAATTCATAGTCTGTATCAATGTTTTAATTCATCCTCCTTCATACTTCACACCCGTATTCATGGTCATAACTTAGTTAAACACTGAGCACTGGTTGCCTACACTTTTTAAATGTATGGACTTTTTCCTCTTACCTTGTACTGTAACTAATTAATTATTTTAACCCCGCCTTACCATTTTTTCTTCATTGTTGACCATTTGTCACATCCTTGGAGCTGCTGTGTAGCTCACTTTTAAACTGATGACTATCTCTAGAAATCTATTAGTCCATGGCAAAAACACTGATGCCATTGTGGTATTTCCATCTTTTCCTGAGTGATATACAAAAGAAACAGGAATTGAAATGGAGGAAATATCTAAAATGGCTTTAAATTGTAAGAGAATATATTTGGATTAGGTATTAGGAAGAAATTCTCTGCTGTGAGGGTGCTGAGGCCCTGGTACAGGTTACCCAGGGAACTTGTGGCTGCCCAATCCCTGAAAGTGTCCAAGGTCAGGTTGGATGGGACTTGGAGCAATCTGGGATAGTGGAAGGTGTGCTTGCCCATGGCAGAGGGTTAGAACTGCATAATCTTTAAGGTTCCTTCCAACCCAAACTATTCTGTGATTCTAAAAGACAGCAAATCAGACACTGCCTCCAAGTCTACCATCTATAAAACTGTCAAGATTCTCTGCAAATTAAAGTTTTCATGACAATCCATTCAGCAGAGTGTTCAGATTGGCCTTCTGGGTATACTTGCAGCTCATGATTACACCCCTTTATCTCAAAGAAGGAATCAAGTAAAGCTTAAGTGTTCCTCCTAGTCAGCAGTTCAGCACATTCTGGAAGGTCTGTGTAAAGACTTTTTTGTCTTACCTTATTCCCTCTATTATTTCCTGGCATTGATTCTTTCCAGAAGAAAGAAAACATCCTCTATATTTAACTACTGTAAAATCATTTTGATCGGATATGCTGGTAGGAACTGGTTATAAAAAATGATATATGTATAATCTTTCATAAAGGCAGTGAGGATCCATCTATACGGGATTTTTCTGTTCTCAGTGGAGTGCTAATTGACATTTCTTTGTTGCTGCTGCATTATCAGCCCTCTGCAAGAAGAGAAGAAGTACCATCTTGTGGATTTGCTGCAGGGAGGAACATGCTGCAGGATGAGGATGCTGCCCAGTCATTTTTGCTTTATTTTTTCTTTTATTACTGATTGTGTATTAGACATGGAACAGCTCCTGGACAAGGCAAATATTTATGCTGTGAAGGGTTCAGTTAAAGCCCAGTGCTTTTATTAGAGACTTGCAGTGCTGGCCTGTGATGTATGGGCAGATGAACAGGTTACTAGGTGGAGAACCTCTAATTCAGCACCTACCTCACAGTCACTGGCTTTAAAGAAACCCTTACTCTCAGCAACCCAGCATATAGGTGAAGGTGTCAGTCTGCCTGCACACTGCTACATGGTTCCTATTTTGAAGTTAAAGAAGCCATATAGAGAGCTCCAGTAGCTATCACAGTGGAGATTCATACCACAGCTTTTATTTTTGTTTACCTGTGCCTCAGGTCTGATACTTAAATTCAAGCAGCTCTTTCTTACACAAAAACAATTAAAAAAAATTGAATCATATGTATCACAGAATTAACCCATCCATAATAGCTATTGAATGCTACAGATGTGTGAGCTTGGCCTCTCTGGGAGAAACATAAGCCTTTCTATTAGCTAATTTCAAAGGAGTTTAGCAGTGATTTGTTCACCGTCTCTAATACCTACAAATAGAGACTATATTTCATGGCTTCATTGCTTCATTACAGTGTAGGAATATTTAAGAGGGTGCAACACCTAGAACTGAAGCTAGACAAGTAGAAATAACAGAATTTACTCATATTAAGGGGAAAAGCACAGAACATTCCATATGAATGAAAATATTTCTCAAATCAAAAGCTTTAAAGACTAAAATATAGGCATTAGTCTCAACTAAATGACAGAATCACAGAATGGTTTGGATTGGAGTGGACCTTAAAGATCACCTAATTCCAAAGCCCCTGACAGGGACAATTACATCTTCACCATACAAGGTTGTTCCAATATACTACTTCATGCAGATAATCAGATCCTAAGATCCTGTGTCCAATGTTATATGGGAAGTTAGAGATGGTAATTGTGATTATTATTCTTGTCTTTCCCTCTCTTTGTGGTATGTGTTAGTAAAATCACTTTGTGGGCAAGGTTTAGAAATATTTTATATTCATAGTAACTGTTTCTGCATCATCCCTCAAAAACTGAATGACTTTCACATAGATTTCAAGCCCCTTGACTTAAGGACATGGTTTGCTGAGCAGATGTATTTGCCAGTATGAAACAGATGTCTTGTCCTTTGAAGACACTTTATTTTAGCATGAATGCAATAATTTAAAATCATGAGGCCAGCTTTAAGAGCTTAACAGTTTTCCATCTGTCTCTTGCACCAGTATATTCCCTTTAATTTCCCCAAAACCTTTTTCAGCTCCAGTTTGTGGAAATACTTTTAATCTTTTGATATTATCAGGGCATATTTACTGGTATGCACATGATAATTTGACACATGAGAGACTTCTCGAGTTCTGAAATGTCTTCAAGCTTTATTTTGGAAAATTAGATTTTAAGTATCACCTAGAAAGACCCAGAAAAATGTCCTGGTTGCATTGCTTGCAAAATTAGTTTGTGTGTTGTCTGGAAAGATGGACACTAAGAGTTATTTGCTCCAACTTAGGTGTTACTACAAAATGCAGTTCTATGTAGATATATTCAAACTAGCTCTAAGTAAATTAACTTCTGAAGCAGCAAGACCACCTCAGCTAAGTAGGATGTTCTAGCACAGCAGAGAACTGAGCAAAACATGTTGTTTAATTGCTCTGATACCCAGTCTAGTCCACTGACAGTTTTTAAGACTGCTCAGGAATCGCACCATTTGAATAATATATTACCCAGCAAGTGGTGTACGACCTGCTCAGACTCAGATCACCCACTTCTGCTCCACAGTTACAGCTGTCAGAGGTTCAATAACCACAAGTGCAGCATAATGTGAGATTTGGGCTTTGTACGCAGAGGCAACAAAACCTTGATGGAGACCATCAGTCATTGTATTCCCTTCTGGGGTAAAATGTACTATACTCTGTGTTTCTAAAGAAGAAAACATGGCAATGCAAATTTGTAAACAGTTGAATGAATGAAAACTTTATCAAAGCCTTTTTTTTTTTTTCCACGCTGTTTTTCAGGCAGTTTTCCATCAGAAAATGTCATTTGAATTAAACCTTTTTGGTTTTTTTTTCTGTTCTGTAATTTAAGGAGAGAAAAAAGCTCATGAATTTAGAAGTATTTGTTCACAAAGATCCCATAAAAATGAAAAATCTTTTAAAACAATGCTATTAGAACAAAACAAAAGGATACTTCAAATTAGATTCTACTCACTTCCAAGATTCTCTTTTATCTGTAAGTGCAGCCTGCAGGCTTAAAATCCTTGCAGAAAAAGAATTCATAATGGAATAGCTTTCTGTGTGAATCTTATCATGTGCTATACTGCTCCATGTACCTAAACTCTTTTGGCAAGAAGTGTTTTGAAAGGCCTTGGCATTGGCATGGCACTGATAAAAATGAACGATTTACAAAATCATATTAACACTCATAAGGAGGAAATTAGGAAAGTTCTTGATTAAAAACCTGGTTTTAATTAACTAGCATCTAAATATTAGCTTAAAGCATGCTGATATATTTGTGAACATTATCAGAGTACTAATGTAGATAAAACTGACTTTTAGGGTGGGAATCAACTTCAGAGACATAGAGCTTGACTCAATTGCCTACACAGAAGCATCTCACGTCACGTGAGATTTCCTGGAATGGCAGTGTCTCCATATGGACATCCTGAATACTCTAGGACATATCAGGTGGCTCCATGTTTAAACAAATGAGTTCTTTTCCCATTAAGCAGTGGCTTGATTCAGCTGACAAAGTCTGGGCATGTTGTATTATTGCCTGACATTCCAATTCTAGCTGATGCTCCAAAAGGATATGGTTTTCCTACAAACACCATGGCATACCACACACTCCCGTGCAGATTCTTTGAATATCCTGTGATGTCCCTGGTGGTGACAGATACCTACATGTGGGCATCTATATCCAGGTGTCTTCAGCGCAGGGATACACCTATAAGCCTGCAGCAGCTGCCGGGCGGGTGAAACAGCCCAAAGTGTCTCAGTGACACGAGATATTTGTGTTCAGGCAGCCAATGTGTGCCACAAAACACCTCAGTGTAGGTAATGACATGTAGATGTCAATACCTGAGGCAAGCTGTGAGCTTCTATTGTAGTCAGTGAAGATCTCAGGTTCAGCTCAGTTCCTCAAATGAAGATATTTAGCAGTATTCAAGAGAACAAAGGTGCACCAGTGGCTGGCACAGGACCTACACAAGACCTGGTCCTTCTGAAGAGGGAGCTGGAAATCTGATTTAGTACCTAAAGTGACATTAGACCTCTAGTTAATGCCGTCTATGCAGCCTTTCCTTGAATAAAATGCCTTGGGTAAAATTCCCCTACATAAGCACAGATACCAATGCCCCTGAGATGTCTTGAAGTGTCCTACTCACCTTCACAGGCTGCTTCTTTGGGGCACAAGTTTTCCAGAAGTCCTGTTCACATCCACTTTTGAAAATGACTGGTATTTTAGGGTGTTACAGTGGTTTAATCCCAGTTCACAACCAAGCCCCACACAGCTGCTCACTGGCTTCCCCCCAGTGGGGTGGGGGACAGAATTGGAAATGTAAAAGTAAGAAAATGTGTGGGTTTAGATAAAGACAGTTTAATAGGTAAAGCAAAGCACACCACACAAACAAGGCAAACAAGGAGTTAAATCACCACTTCCCATGGGCAGACAAGTGTTTAGCCATGCCCAAGAAAGCAGGGCTCCACCACATGCAATGGTTACTTGGGAATTCCAACACTGTGATTCCGAACATTCTTTTTCCCCAGCTTTATGTACTGGACATGAAGACATATGGTCTGGGATGTTCCATGGGTCATTTGGGGTCAACTGTCCAACCTGTGTCCCCTTCCCAACTCCTTGTGCACCCCCAGCCTCCTTGCTGCTGGGGTGAGGAGCAGAAAAGGCCTTGGTGTTGTTTAAGCCCTGATCAGCAATAACAAAAACATCCCCGTGTTGTCAACACTGTTTCCAGCACAAACCCCAAACACAGCCCCACACCAGCTACTGTGAAGAAAAGCAACTCTACCCCAGCCAAAATCAGCACAGGAGGCCAGACCCCTACATCTAACTCACTTCTCCAGCCCACTGAGATGCATATTTCGGGTCTGCTAATTTCAAACTGACTCAACCCTGAGGGATCAATTCAGGTGCCTAAAAATTTCGTTGTTGTTTGAGTTACCCTGTGGCATCCATATAACCTCCAAGTACCAGTCACGAGAGCTGAGGTCCTGTGTCATATCTGGTCACTCTGTGAATGTTTCCAAACGGTGATAGGCACCTCTGCTCTAATAACTGATAAGTACAATGGACTTTATCTGAACATCCAGAAGGACCTGAAAACCAAACATAAAGCACATGGAAAGCCAAATCAAGGAAAATTCCCAGCCAGAACCTGCATCTTCTGAGCCTCCTCCAGTCCTGGACATTTTTATGACTCTATGATAATTAACAAGCTACTGCAGATACTGCAGATAAACATCTCTAAATTTAATTGCATGTAGTTAAAAACATTTCCTAACTTTTCCCAAAGTCTTGTGGCAAAATGCCAACTCCAGCTGAACAGAAAATATGCTCCCACTGGCAAGGATACAACTTTCAGAACTTGCAGGTTTGTTTCCTTGGTAAGATTAGTGCCACATTACTGCTCAAAGCAGAAAAAGTTAATGAGCCAGGAGCTCCCTGTGAGGGTATTGTAATATGAGGTACATTCTTAGCATATCTTTAAAGGTGCATATCTTTAGTCCAGCACGACTGAGGTCTTTGTAATGTATTCTGAACACAGATATGGCCTGGACTGTACAGGCATATATTATTACCTACAGGTGATGTAACTAATACAAAATTTTTCCATTTAAATGTTACCTCCTTTAGTCTGTCACACAAAGTCTCTAATTTAGCATCCTCAGCATATGCAATTCTGCATGTAAGATGTACTTTCTCAGTGCAGGTCCTTCCAGAGGTCTGTGGTTTGCTGTGTCGCATAAATGCAGATTCTATTTCCTTGGTAGAGTTAAGCAGAAAGTTGTTTCCTTTCCTATTCTACAAAGAGGTTAAGCATAAACTGAAAGTTCAATGAAATCAAACTAAGCATTCATTTAAATACTCTATTGAACTGCAGCACATTTTAGTTTCTCAGGCTCTGTTGATGACGTCTCATGATGCACTGGCCTTTTGATCCATAACAAAAGGTCTTTTATATAGGATATTATATAAAATAAATACACACACAATAATGTTTAGGAAAGATTAGAGGAATAGACTAAACATGAATATGCTTCTGAATATATTCCCTGGTTACAATATTTTCCGAGAATTGTACAGTCTCTGCACATTTAGTAACTTCAGTGTAATATTGTTTTGTTCAGTTTTCATTAGAGCATGTGTAAAACTTGTGGTATTCACAACCTGCACTGTGATAGTCAGACTCTCCGTAGCTAATTGTGTTTGCTGAGAAAAATCACTTTTGCCTTTGATTTGAACCTGCCACACAATAGGTTTAATAGGTGCCCTCTAGTTCTTCCTACACTGGAGGAGATAGGAAGCAATAATCTCTTATTCACTCTATCCTTGTCATTCATTAATTTTTATTTCCTTCAGGAGTAACTTTTTCCAGGATGAAAAGTCAAAGCTAACTTGGTCCTACATAACTTAGTTGCTTTTAGCAGGGAAGTCAGTCCATACTAGGAATCATCCATTTCTTCTCTGTATTTTCCTGGCTTTGTTATACCCTTTCAGAGCTACCACACACAAAATGTTTCTCTCTGTTTTGGTATAGTAAGCTACGGACAAAACATAAATAAGGTTATTACTATTAACAATTGGCATAAAATCCTCCTGAAAGATCAGGTTAGGATTTCCTTTTAAAAGTCTGGTAGCAGAAAAAGGTTGTTATAGTTTTTAATCTGTACACAGTCAACATCCTTTAGAGTGCTTGCCCATCCTAATATCTGAGACACGTGAAGTTCACCCACTGTTAGCAAACCACAGCCTTCACATAATGTGTGCTTAACAATCTCTGCATTTCAGTTTCGCTTTGAAAGACCTGACTGCTCACATCCATCACAGGAGCCAGTCATTCAGGCATGGACTCTGTTCCCAAAATAATGCTGGAAGATTTGGTTTATCAGAGGCATTTGTGTGCATCTCACAGATACTGCAAATATCACAGGTGCTATAGAATGCAATGTACAATGGGGCATCACAAAAGCACAGGGTAAAATGCTCAGGCAACTGACCCTTCAGTATTTGTCTCCTGAAAATATAGCTGGGAAAGGGAATCACTATGCTAATACACTCTGCTCTGTTTGTCCCTAGGGTGGGGGGTAATTTAGTTCTCATGATCATTTAGTTACTGCTGAGATTTGTCAAAAATATTAAAATTAGTCAAAAATCAGTTCTGTTTTGTGAACAAATATTGTTTTCCTTTGTCTTCCTGTTTATTTTCCATCACTTTGCAAAAATAAAGCAAAAAGAAATAATCCAAATTCATCGTGGAAACACATTTTCAAGGTCATGAAAAAGCTAATGGTTAAGGATACTGTTCCATGCTAGATTTCCTCCAGACCACAATATTAACTGGGATTTAATAAGATATTGAATAGCTATCACACCAAGAGAGAAGAAACTGCATACTAGGAAAAGACAAAGACTGGAAAGTATGTAGGGTCATAAGAGATGAGTGATTGAATCTGACCTCCCATTATAGTTATGTGGAAAAACCAGTAAGAGTATCTTTTGAAAGTGTTAATGAAGTAAGAACAGAAAGGTGATTTTCACCAGGGTCATGGTATTGGTGAGACTAGTAATGGAACACAATATAAAGTAGTAATATAAAATGACTTTTAAATGACACAGTACAACATGAAGCAGAGCCATCACTTTTTTCCAGGCTGAAAAATTATATTTTATGATAAAAGTTGTTTCTCTGATGAACAAAAAATGCTGTGATTTTTATCTAATTTATCTGCTGGGAGAAGATGCCACAGAGTTGAGACTTGCTGGTAGCCCAGATCCATGGTTTCTATGCTGCTTGGAAGCCAGGATTTTGTTTACAAAGAAGTCAGGGTGCAGGTGATGGGAGGGGAATGACATACGCCTTAGTCTCACTCTGATAAGGAGCTGGGACAGTGCCAGAGTGCCGTATAGACAGAGCTTAAACATTGGCTTCATTGCAGAATACATAAACCTCTGCTGGGAGGAAACACCAGATATAAAATGGGTCTTTAATCTTGCAGACAAATTCCAATTAGGAATGCACTACACACTTTTTACACTAGGCATGATTAATCACTGGAACAAACTACCAGTAGAATTGATGAATTCACACTTTCTTGACGCCTTCGAGTCAAGACTGGATGCACTCTTAGAATTTATGTGATAGCCAAACATGTTATAGTCAAGTACAATACTTGTTATTGAGGTTAATATTGTGGGTAATAGAGTAAATTTTAATGGGTCTTTTTTCATACAGTAGAGGCAAAGTTAGTGGCCTTTTCTGCCTTAGAACTCTTTAAGCTGATAAAGACTCTTATTATGGACAACATTGCTCTGTTCTACACGTGATCATCCTCCCCAAATTCTTATCTTGCCCTTTCCCTGTTAGTCTGTGACACAGTTCCTATTTGAACTTTGAGCTCCTGAAATCTTTTAAAGTTCCTTCATTACCAAATAAATGAATTATTGAATCTAATAGGAAGTTACTAGATTGATAAGAGCAGAGATCCTAAATATTTAATTGAGCCTGAGTCCAAACACATTCCAACAAGCATTAAAGAAGCCAAAGTCAGATAAAATACTTAATATTCATCAGTAAGACTTATTTTATGTAGCCTTTGTTTTCTAGCAGTTAGTTCCTTACAAGAGCACAAAACAGGGAAGAAGTTCCTGGGTCACCAAATCCTATTTCTCAATATCTTCAAGAGATATTTGAATAGCTCTTTTCATAAACTAATCAAACTCAATTTTCAGAAAGCAAACTCCATTGTACTAATTCTAGTTTTTTCCCCAAAATCTGATCCGTTGTTCTACATCTAATTTTTCTTATTCCAAAACCTGATGACTAGATACTCACCTTGCAATTTTCAGTCCTCAAGGTCTGTAAATAACTGATTGTTTCCTAACCACATTTAACCTCCTTAGTACTTGTACCTTTCTGGAGTGGAGGTACCCATACATTTAGGCCAAGTAACCATATAACATTTAGTCTTTGTTCTCCTAAGCCAAACTCTTTTACTTACTCCATTTAAAGACACGTTCTCCATTCATAACATTGCTGTATTGGCCTTCACTAATCTTTCAGATAGAATTGGTCTTTCTTAATTGTGGATGACAGTGATGCTTTAACTGAGGTCTCAGGAGGGCTGTAGATCATACCAGGATCTCTCTACATCTCCTGAAAACAGACAAGCTTTGCATTAGCCTTTTTCACAGCTACATCACATCAGTGGCTTGCAGCCATCCAGTCACTATGTAAGACATCCAAATCCTTTTACTTTTCATTAGTTGTGACTGATAAATTTCTACCTAAAGGTAGAAATTCTTGTTATTGGTCCCCGAGGGCACAAGTCTGTACTTTGTGCTATTGAATTTTATTCCTGTTTTGCTACTCCAGCTCTCACAGTCAGACACTTCCCCCGATAATGTATCTGGCTTCTCTTTAGTATAGCCAATGCTGCAGATCTAGTTTGTCTCAACAACTTTGAAGACTTTTTGCGTTCTGAACATACTAACGTTCACTGCTCTGTGTTATTGGTTCTGAATCTTCGTTCAGAGTAATTAATGATGGATGATCAGTGTCAGCAGAAGTATTACCTGAAGGAATGCACTTGTAATGATAGCTACAGTAAAAGTAATTATTGATTGATAGAGTTTGAACAATACTTATACAAGGATTTCTGCTAGGTGCCAAAAAAGGATAGGAAATGAGAATAAGTGGCTTCACAGGGATTTGAAGATTACCTTCCAGTCTCACCTGAGGGTAACTCACCACGATTGTTGCTTGTCTGACTGGAAGCTTTAGAGGAGTCACAAATACAGGCAATTTACACAATCCTGTTTTCAGATTAAATTTGCTCTTTATAGTCTGGTAATATATGTTTATTTTATGAATAATCTTGTCATCTTAACGTGGGTAGAGCTCTTCCCAAATCTTCGTTCGCGAAGCCTAGCCATGAATCTTATCATCTGTTTGCTTAATTATTAAAATATCAAGTAAATGCTGCAACATGGGACAGTACATATAAATTAAAATATAGTTGTGTCTTTGCTGGCCAGTTAAAATAGAGCATACAAATACTCACTGAAAAACAAAGATTGTATAATCCCCATTTTAACATGAAGAGGATGCCCTTATGATGTCTATCTGCAGCCAAACTCTGCCTACATTACATATCAGAATACAGATAAATGTATTTGTCAAATTCTTTGGAGGCTATAGAACTTAAATACGAAAGACACATTACTAGTTTCTTTGGAAGCACTGAAATATTTGATTTCAGTGACTGGATCTTTGCCACAAGGTAAATTATTAATGGTTATTTGGCATCTAATTATTTCCAAATGTTTTTATTGCTATATATTAAATTAGGGGAGACTAGAAAGGAAAGAGTACAGTTTGAATTGACTGCCAACTTTTAAATGAGATTGTTTCTCTTGAGACTGTGGTGATTGGAACTTGCATTAGCAGCTCATTGAAGCACATATATTTCTTCTGACATATGTCATAGTTAGATCTTTTAAATGCTTTTCTGTTTTAAAGTATCACCACACAAGACTCCTCTCTGGAAATTGTTTATATTGTAATTATGCATTTTGCAACACTCCAAATACATATACTGTCGCATTAATGGATTCTAATATTGTGGGGGTTTTGTTCTATTGTTATTTGTTTTGCAAAAATAGAACTGTATTATATGTGAGTTTCTTTCCACTTACAAAATGTTTCATTATTTAGCAGAATAATGAATAATAATCTCTTCCAATATTTCTGTTGTGATACAAAACTATAGTGTTATGGTAATGCTTGCTTATTGTCTTTCATAGAATAAAGCTGCAAATATTTGACCTTGACCTGCAGGTTGTAGTGGAATAAATACTGACTACTGCCTGAAGAAAAACTGTAATATATCTAAAAAGGTTGAGGTTCAAATCTTCAAAGGCTTTAAAATACCTCATTAACATTTTGATTCGTGTTTTCAAGAAAAAAAGAAACAAAACAAAATCAACTCGCATAACTCTGTATATTGTGAAATCCTTATTCTCTAAAGAATTAAAATTTAGAAAGAGCAAGAGAGGACCTTAGGTTTTAAGAATATAGCCTTGAGAAGAACTCTGTTCAGTATTTTTGGGTCAAACCTAAGACTGGAGTTTGAACATATTCCTTTGCATTTTTGGTGCATCTGGACTATCTTTGTTTTAGTCTGAAGTGAACTGACAAAGGATTTGGGTGCGAACCAACTTAAACAGCAAGTTGTAGGAGTCTGTTAGCTGAACCCTCCTTCATTGCCAATCAGTAGAGATTATTAGTCCTACATTAATACTGCAATAAAAATGTTTGCTCCATTTCTAGTTGAAGTTGGTTTAGACCAGCCTATCTTGAAACAAGAGAGTGATCTCCTAACCGCCTGGAAAATTTGTGGCTTTGCCTCTTTAGAAGGTAACCTTGATCTATATAGGATGTCTTGAAAATGAGATACAAATCCACATGACTCAAAGTGTGGGATTCATTTCACGTAACCCCAGATGCCCATTCTGTACTTACATGCCTTTGAGGTATTCTTGTAGACTCTTGACAGAGACAGTGGTAACAAAAGACATTTCTAGGTTACAAACAATCACATCCAAAAATGGTCATCCAAAATAGGTTAGATGAATTCTAGAGTTCACAATTTTTCTTCATTGACTATAAAGGGAGGAAGGAGAGCATCCCTCTGAGGAATACTTTGTGATGCCCAAAGTCTGTGGGCAAATCCCCAAACTGAGCCCCTCCTAACTATCCAGCTGAATGGTTCTTTAGGCTACACAAATACTATTGACAAAATCTATTCTGTTGATAGAAGTTTATGCTCTTAGTGTCCATAAACCAACCTAGCTTAGCCACTTAAATTTAGGTGTCTTAATCCTGAGCTCAGTTAAATTGTAGGGATCTGACACAGTTGCCTATAAAATAGGCACCTAATACCGTTTGAGGTATGCTGAAGTATCCCAAAAATCACAGAATCATGGAATATCTTGAAGGGAACCACAAGGATCATAAATTCCAACCCCAGGCTATGCACAATACAGCTAAAAAAAAATCACACCATGTGTCTGAATCTGCATGAGACTAGCAGGAGAGACAAAAGGCCTGCAGAAGGATGCATGGCCTTCTGTCCCAGCAGGTCTCCACCTGAAAAAATAGACTACACCATTTGAAATAGTACTAGATGCCTCAGCTTAAGTCACATCCTGGGTGTCAGAATCTCACCTACCTGTGTCTGGTGAGAGCAACCTCTCCAGTGACTGCCTTTATATAAAAAGACATGTAAAAAGATAGAAACTTTGCAATACTGGGAAAGAAAGACTGAAAGACCAAAATCTGGAATACAATAGAATTGCCACTCCGTTGCAGAGTCACCTCAGAAGATTCATTCTGGGGAGGAGATCTGGGAGATGTTGGGAGAAGTGGAGGGATGGTTCAGTGTTCCAGTTTAAGTATAGCAGTATAACTTAATAATAAAGGACTGGACAAGAAAAGGCACAGTGATAACAGCCTTGACAATTTGCAAGTAATGGTTCAGGTTTCACCAGTAATAACATTTAAGAAACAACACTGTAATAGGGTTGATCTTATGTATAGGTGTTGCTTGGTTTTAATGCCATTACTGAGCCCAGGTTGTTATCCTTTATTTCTCACCCGTAATGTTAGAGGTGTGTATCTTGAATCAAACAACATCTAATGGCATGCCTCCAGCAAATGGCACTTCGGGAAAAACGCACCCAAGACGTCCCTAAAAAAATCAACACATCAAGATTAACTTGTACTTCACAGGTTTAATTTCCACTGCAATTTCTTCAATGGCTGTTCCCCCTTGGTCAAGTCAAGCACAGGCATTAGACTTTCCAAGATGCCATCAGATGCACACATCTGATTTTGTTAAAGAGCTGTGTAGTTTCCAGTGTCAAACCAGGACAGCTTGCACTGCTGTCAGCCATGCTCCCTCTCAGAACTGGGAATCAATAGCTGCTGACTTTTTCCGTGTGGGGATTTCAGTGCCCTTATCCTTCCACAGCCTGTGTTAAGTTCTGCTGGGGATGTGCAGCCTGATATAAAACTTTCCATTCAGATGAGCAGATTTGACGGATTTGTCTACTTATTAATAGACTAAGTTCAGCAGAATTTAAGATGCAAATTTATTCTTGGCCTATTTTCCATTTTGCACTTTCCATCTCTGTTTCCTCCCCTGTGCTTTTTCCCTGGCTGTTTACATTCCCTCATCTCCTTTGTTCCGTATCAACAACATTAAGAATTGTAATCTTTTAATCTCCCATAGCTCACTAGATTACCTTTGCAGTGAGGGAAGGTGACAGTGAGCCTGGGAGCCTGTGACCTTTCCTCCTCACCTTGGCCTTGTGGGGAGGATTGATAATGGCACCCCAAAGGGAAGCGCCAGGCATGCTTTCCCTTCAGCAGGTAGGGCAGGCAGAGACCACACTGTGGCAGGAGAGAGAATAAACTCCTGGCATGGGGAAGGGAAAACAGTGACAAGCCACCTGAATCTTGGGGATGTCTCTGCTGGCCATTTTGCAGTGAGGGCAGGTCACCGTGGCAGACATTTTGTGAGGAGCAATGGCCACAGCAGCACCCGTCTTGTCCATGCTCAGGGGGGGAAAACTAATAGTGCTGGAGGTGGAGGGTGTCTCTCTGCTGGCTGCCACCAGAGCTTCTTTTCTAGTATGACCAAGCACTGAAAATAGGTCAGTTTTGTCTAGATTCAGTTATCTTTTTAGGTATGGCGAGAGAGACAAAAGCCTGAGGGACACAGGAATGTACCTCAGCCTGGTGAGGGGACTGTGAGGGCTGCTATTGTCCTCAAAGAATAACAAGAGAGAGAATCGTTGAATCATAGGATCATTAAGGTTAGAAAAGACCTGCAAGATCACCAAGTCCAATTTTTGACCCAATACCACCATGCCCTCTAAACCGTATCACAAAGTGCCATGTCTGCCTGTTTATTTAACATTTCCAGAGATGGTGACTCTACCCTTACCCTGGGGACCCTGTTCCAATGCTTAACCTCTCTTTCAGTGAGGAAATTTTTCCTCATATCCAACCTGAACCTCCCCTGGTGAAACTTGAGGCCATTCCCCCTTGTCTAGTTGCCTGGGAGAAGAGGTTGATCTGCAGAGGTGCACCCTGCCAGCATCGCCTGCTCCCTGAAGTCCCATTACAGGAGTCTGGCAGCTCTTCCATGCCAAGGATCTGATGGGGGCTGCAGGTGCCTGCTGTGTGGGACCCTCTGCTGCTGGAGTCCTCCAGATATGGCAGCTGGATCATTGTTTTGCTGTGGCAGGGTGCAGGAGCTGAGAGTCCTTCTCTTGCCTGTGTCTTGTCAGCTGCTGAGGATCAGGATGTACCTCATAGGTCTGAGTCTGGTCTGGTCTGGTTAGTTTTGCTGATACATGGATCAGAAGGCCATAGGATGTTGTAATGGACATTCAGCTTTACTTACAAAGGGGCACTGACTGAGGCACTTCCCACTCTGCTCATTCACTTTTAAATGAGATGGAACATCTATAGTTGTAGGAAATAATAAAACACCCTAGCTCAGTTAAAAAACTAATTACTGTTGGGAAGTGATGGGAAACTGCTGATGCTGCAAGGCCTGGACAGGGTACTGGCACGGAGATGCCAGGAAGCTTGATCCACCCAAACACGTGCAGTCTGGCAGCCAGGAGGATTCCCCATCCATAGACCTCTGAGTCCAGAAGCAGGATTGAGTCCTGTGGCATGGTCAGAAGGAGGGATTTTGTTTATCACCCTGAAAACTTTTGGAAAATTGAAAAAACCAACACTGAAACTGGCCTGTAGCCTGAAATGTTATAACAAAATTTATTCTACAAAAGAGGGGTCTTTGGCATCAGTCTATCCTAAAGACTCTTTATGCCTATTTTTTTTTCCTTCCTGTGGCTCAGACACCTTCCTTCTGTTGTCATCATGCAGTGTCCCTTTTTATCCCATAAAGGTAATAGGATGTGGTTGAGCAAACAAGTTACCACAATTCAGAATTACAAGGTTTTTCTTTGTTTCCCTTTTTGGTTACTTGAGTGCTGCCACTGATTTTACAAGAACATCATGACTCTTGTGAGGGTTTTTGAGTCAAATAAAACTCTTGCTGCAAACTGGTCTCAAAATACCTAGAGATGTATGTGTTCTCCACTACTATGATATAGCATCAGCATTATACAAAGCTTCATTGTTTCTATTTTTGTCAGGTAATTGACAATTTCAGATTTGCTTGTATAGTTTCCTGTTCGACATGCAATTTTACATCAGCTTCTGCAGTCTTTCTGTGAATGATTTCTGATGCTCCAAGGTGCTGCAGCTGCTGACGTGACACAGACCCATCCAGGGTCTGTTATGGGATTTACCCCCTTCCAGCCACAGGGCTGAAGATCACAACTTGATTGATTAAGTGTAGTTTCCATGGTGGTAGCAGCACTTTGGTATAGAAACCGCTGCTCCAAAGTACAGCTAAAATAATTTTCAAAATGCCTTTCCACATTGCCAAGCTATTTCCTGCAGACTAATGAAAAACAATGGTTACCCACAAGGAAGAAGACACACATAACTAGTATTTGCTGAAATTCTGCAGGTCAGGGTAATTGCCTCCCACTACTCTCAGTGTCAGGGTACCTGTTCACTTAGTACAACTGTTGTAATGTATGAGGGTCACCTAAACTACTCTTCATGGCTTTTATTTTTTACCATCCAAAGTTCTTGAAGAATGCAAATCTTTCCCCATAACCAAAGTATTTTAGCTTCAGTGTTCTTTCCTGGCCAAATAATGAGGTCAAGCAAGCTTTGTCCTTAATGGACAGATTTTTTTATGCCTCATTTATGCTTTGAGATGGATCAACCGCAGTGGAGAATAGGTATTGTGACTGTCCTTTCTTCCCTTGATTGCAATCGCTCTTTAGCTCTTTTGAGTGCTTGAGGTGTATTTTTCTAAGTTGTTGGAAAGGGGGTTAATTGCTCGTGCTTTATTTAATGCATGCTTGGTCATGCAATTGCTGTTAAGTAGGAGTGCATGTGTATACACTCATACAAATAAATAGCACTTTTTAAAATCCCCCAACACTCAGTTTTTTTAATCAACCACTGAGGAGCTTTTAAATGTTTCTTACCTTTGTATATTTCTTTTTTTGCTCTGTAAAAACGTTACCTTTTTGAAAAATTGCATTGAAAAGAAATGTAACGTTCTCCTTCAGTTCTCAAAACCCTCCTTTTACCTATCAAACCTAGAGACTGCTATTCTCTTCTTCTTGCTAGTCAAAGAGAGGAGACAAAGCAAAAATAAAATGGCTGACTTCTGAAAATGTCTTAGGTTTTGGAATCTCTTAATGTTATTTTTCATTTTAAATAAAAATCCCATTTTTTCTCCCTACAACTTTGCCATTTAAACATGATTGCAGACATATTTTTTTCAGACTCTTTTTTTGATACAACACAAGCTATTGGCATAAGAAGACAATTCTGCATTTTCTGATTAAGTATCTGCAAATCCAATATAATTTTCTTTCATTTTAATCTTCCGATCTGCAGTAACTCACATTTTTTCTTATCCTGAGGAAAGTGAAACATATTTCTGGAATTCAAATCTTGATCTACCAGAGGAAGGAATTTGCCTTAAGGTGAGTGGAAATGCTGTGGTGGTTCATAGTTCTCATTTTTACTTTATGTTTCGTGGTAAAATACAAATCACTCAAAGGAAAAGAAATTTTTTATTCTTGATGGAGCATTTTAACTCAAGCGAAGTGGGAACAGTCGAAAGATAAATTAAAGTACCACTTGCAGACCAACAAAGTCTTTTCCATGCAATCACTAGAGTTCTCCTTCAGAAAGTGGGAAGTCTGATAACAGAAGGGGAACCCTTTGTCTCATGAGAATAGACTGATGCCTCTGACCCTGGAAGGGAGTTTCCTAAGGTTCTCTGGGATGAGGTGTGGGAAGAGCTTAAAGAAACAGTGAAACTGAGTCTGGCTTTTAGCTACTTTTGGGGACTTTTTTCTCACAGAAATTATTCAAGGGCAACAGCACTACACTTCCTCCTCAGACTCCATCTCTGACTTATTACTTCTTTTGAGTAAAAATTTCCATTATTTCCAAATGAAATTTGACAATAGATCAGGACAATAAAACCAGGATTCATCGGCTGTAAATAGTAATGAAAAATATCACTTGGTTAACTCTGTCCCTCTTTAGTGTTTTTGTTTGTTTGTTTGTTTTTAGTGTCTTTTTTTCTCCCTCCTGAAAATTTGGAGGAAGCTACTTTTCTATCATTCTAAGAAGCTTGTTTCCTCAGGTGGAAAACATTGCAGTTTAAAAACTCACCATGGTTCTTAGTCTTGTGAAATAGCCTGATTATAAAGTTGTGGTGTCCTCCCCATCAGCTGAACTGAACCATGACATGGCAGCTTTGTACACAGACACTGAAAAGAGCTTACTTTTGTGAAGAGAATAGAAAGATTTTGATTCATTTGTCACCTTAACTGAAAAAATAAGGAAAGTATTGGGACAAGGAATTTGGACTGATGAGACTTAGAAGGAAAGAAGAAATGGACTCTACAGTGTGCTGTGGGCTCCAAACCCACAAGATTCATGATGCCTAACTGAAAGATTCTACCTAATACCAACCTGTGAAATGGAACCTGTGAGATGTCGTTCACAGAGAAAATAATTTTTTATATGAAACCCCCCCCACAACTGTTGTTCATTAATTGCATGCGCAGAGCACACATGGGACAAAGATAAATAGGTCCTGTCGTACCTGAAATAGGAAAAGGGAGCGGGTGATGGCAGGATAGAAGAGACAAAGTGATACATAAGACATGACAAGAAAGCCAAAGTCTGATAAAGTGAAAGACCAAAATAAGAAAGAACAGTGACACAAAGTCATGGCACAATCTTAACAAGCCAATGTCAGGATAAAGGATCATGGATGTTTTCAAGCTGTCTGCAATTTCCTTCGATAAATTGGCTTTAAAGATTTGATAGCATTTTCCACAGGAAGGTCTGCAGCCCTATTAAGATGTATGGTATTGGTTAGCCACAGGTTCCAAGTTCCACTACAGTGTCCTTTTCAGTTCAGAGAAAAGGATTTCTTCTATTAGAAATTATCATTAATAGCAAGATGCCTGTCAGTTGACCTTTCTCAGCAAAAATATCACTAGTAAGATCTTTCTGAAAAATCTGACATATGCCTCAAATATATCATTTGAATCTTCATTCTGAGGCCAAAACCTCATCTTCAACTACATGTTCATAATTCTCATTAATATCAGGAGAAGCTTAGTGCATATCCAAGGGCAAAATTTGTCCTCTGATCTTCCAAACGGTCTGAAGTTGTATGTGAATATTTAGGTTCCTACATTCTACATTCTACATCATAGAATCATAGTGATATTGGTTGGATTGACTCTTGGAAGTCCACAGTCCAACTTTTGACTCAGGGAAGGAGTTTTGCTAACACTGGAGCAGATATGTGTTGTCTTTGTTTAATTAAGTCTTCAAAACTTCCAAGTGTGGAGACTGCACAAACTCTCTGGACAAACTTTTCCAGTGTGGCACTGCCCACTGATAAAGAAAACATCACTCCTCCTTCTCCTTCTCCTTCTCCTTCTCCTTCTCCTTCTCCTTCTCCTTCTCCTTCTCCTTCTCCTTCTCCTTCTCCTTCTTCTCTCTTCTTCTCCTTCTCCTGACATGTAGAGGAGTTAAGAAAAAGCTTAAAATTTAACTACTTATTTACACAGCATAGCAGCATAGTTTTCCTTTGCTAGTAAGATAAACAAGAATTTATTTTGGAAACCACAAGTTTTAACTGAGCTGGGCTGTTGATACTGGGAAAGCCAATGAAAATGTAAGACACAATGCTTTAAAATCTGCTCTGTAAAGCATCTAAAAGGCTTGATTTGTAGTGTTAGCTTTGACCTCAAAGGTTTAACTCTCTCTGAGATAAGAGATCTGAATTTAGTTGTCAACATGCAATTGTTTATGGGAGCATTAGGAACGGGACTTTACTGCTTGAGCTTAGATGTTCTGTGCCCTTTGTGGTGCCCAAGGTTGCCTGAGGCATCTTCACATTACAAATGATATACTGGAGGGAACCTATAGAGTGATTCAGCTCAGTCTAAAGCAAAGATCAGGTGTCCATGGGTAAGTGTCGATAGGTATAGCATATGCCTTTCCTCTCGCTGTAGTCAATGGAACTTTCAGTGATCAATTCTGATGCAGGCACAGAGTTGCCCAGCACATTTGAAGTGCCCAAGGGATGCCTGAGCTGTTTGCATGGGCTTGGAAGGTATAGATACCCATATCCTCCCAATCTGGCAGATGGAAAACAGGTGGAATATCCAAGGGCATCTAATATAAGCAGAAGTCTGCTGATTTTGACTAGGTGTGGGAAGTGAGGAGGAAGATGTTGGTGTTAGACACACATGCTGAAATCCTGTCAGTAGCCAGCTCTAGTCACTGCCTCCATATCATATAAACAGTCGACTGAATATATTGACACTTTCCAGTGTAAAAATTATCTCAGTGTTACTGTTTCCCAACAGTTTAAAGTGTTGTCACTCTAAATGATGGATCTCAGACAGAAAAAAATAAAAAAAAAGAGGATGCTGTGAAGGAAAGGGGAACCAAAATGAATAAGGGAATGAGAATTTGTGGGCAGTCTCCGACATATGGGGGAATGGAAAGTACTCCACACAGAATGAACTCTGGATGGTGGAGAACAGGGGCAGGATTGTGAAGGTGGCTCTCTGAGCCCAGAGGTTCAGGGGAACAGGATGATATGTAGGTCACAGCAAGATGGGTGATATGTAAGGATCTTGAGGAAAATACATACAGGACATGGTGGGGGCAGAGGCTGGAGGGGTGGAGTCTGCACTGGCTCTACTTTTAATAATAAGGAGCACCAGGGCCTGTTCACTGGCCCTAAAGCCAGCTGGCATCTCTTGGACACAACTTTGTTGTTAAACACACTCTGACTCCTAAAAAGAAAAAATACATCCAAGATTCCTACTGAGGTTACTTCTGGCTAGGGCTAGTGCCTGTGTCTAGGCAGCACTGGAGCAATTCTGACTGGTGACAACACCAAGAGGAACTATTTTAGTGACAGCCATGTGCCAAGGCTCAGATCTCTGTCCTGGAATATTTGATTTAGTAAATGATGTTTGTATTATCTGTTCCCAACAGCTTTTCCCAATGACCACTTTGGATGTAGCTCTGCTTGGGTGCCAAGTGATTCTTACCTACAGAGGTATGAGCCACTCTGTGTTGATTGCCCTGGAGGCTGTAAAACAATCCTCACAACACATACAACCTTCCTACCCACTTTCTACCCAGCTTCAACCACAGCTTAATTACTGGCTGAACCACTGACCAGTTTTTAGGTCTTTGCAGAGCCCAGAAGAGCCTTGAACAGAGTGAAAGCCAAACTGCAGGGTCTGAAAACAGGAACAATAAGCTCTGATAGGACCTGGTGGTAGCCTTCAAAGACAACATGCCAAACTATCCATTAGAATGTCCGAATTTCATACAGAGAAGCCGAAAAGTTAACTCTCCCAGATACTCCTTCATTGTTTTCCATAATATTGATCTATTCAGAGTTTAGTGGGGAAATTTTATTTCAAAGAGAATTTTAATGATTTAAAATGTATTCTTTTTTTTTGATTAAATGGGATGATCTCAGATCTTTGGACTGAAAAAGATCTGTGGCTTTTAGGACAGTCTGGTTTCCAGGATCTGAGTCAATCCATCAGTAAGTTTACCCGTAATGTTTGGTCTGTGACAGTCCTGGAGAAATGGCTAGGCAGGAAGCCAAGCAAGCTTTCATCAAAACATTCCCAGATTTATGGAGCGACATTGTCTGAGCTAAACAGTCCCTCCAAATTGCTTGATTGTGATCAAATGACAAATGAAGTCAGAATATCTCAGCGTTTCTGAGCAGTTCTGCTCCTGATTAGTACATCTACTCATGTGTCCTTCCCAGGTCCATCATTTCATTCCTTCTATTTCCTGGACAGAAACAGCAGTGCTGCATTCCCTCTACTTTGTTTGACTTCTCCCAGGGTTCCAAAATCCTTTTTTATCTGATAATTTTCTGGATTTTTTTAACCCCTTTATGTATCCTCAAATCTACCGTCACCGGAATTTTGCAGTCATTTGTGAAGAACCCATAGCACAGTCTCAATTCATTTAAGAATGTTCAAGACTACACAAATTTTTATCATACAGAAACCATCTGTGTGGTTCCAGATAAAGAAGAGGGTTCTTGGTCCTCTGCTGGATCATTTATTTGTTATCCTTAGAAGCATGAATAAGGACATGAGGGAGTCTTCTATAAGCCAGGTTGTTACCCATATGATACCTCACCAATTAAAAAAATATTCAAAATATCTCAGCAATGAATAGAGTAATTTATATTCCTTTTTCAGTTATGGTCAGTGGCACCAATTGAAGTTTCTCCATTTTACTTCTCTTGATTGAATATAAAATGCAGTCTTCCTCTACCATTCTCATCCCTCTTATTAAAACTAACAAATAATGACTGGAATAATGGTTTTAAAAAAAAACTAAAAAAACCCAATGCGTTTTATCTTTTATCTAGTTCAGAGCTAATGTGCTTCCACATAATGTGCTGTAATTCCCTCAGGAGTTGTACGTTAGTTCTTAGTACCCTGGTTCTTCTCTTACATGATGAATTTTCTGTTATATTGCAAACCTACAGTAAAACTAGTTTTTCCACTCTCAACCAAAGCTCTGTTTACTGGTTATCACATGAGAACTGTGGTTTTGAGAGACACAAACCAAACAAAGAGTGCTGCCAAAAGGAAAAAGGAGATGGCACCCTGACTACTGCTCCTAAAAACCATGTAATGGTTGAAGGGATTACTAGACGAATGAAGTGCTGCTTGAACTTAACTCAATAAGCTGAAGAGAAATATTTGAATTTCTGAAGATCCACATGTTTTGAACAAAAACCAGGAACAGTGATTCAGCATCTCATATTTTCCAGAACCTTCAATTTGATGGAAATGTCAGTATTCTGAATCAGAATATCAAAGGAACAGGAGGGTGAAGATTTGGACACAATCAAACTTCTAAGTATCTCAACTAGTCTACACTTATGAACCTCTCTCTTCTCTCCTGAAGTGTTCCCCTATGTAGATCAATAATACCTTTTGGCAGGTTTTTTTTTTTCCAGAAATATTTGCTTTATTTCTGTAGCAAAACTGAAGTGCTGCAAGCATTTCATGTTTGTATGACAGCTTATTGGTATTGTAAGCATTCTGCCGTTGTACAATTGTAGCCCAAGCAGTAAATTGTCATTCCATTTTTTTACAATGAATTTGACCTGTGTGCTGAACATAATCCCCTACACTCCCATTTTGCTACACTGACTTCAGAAGGCATTTAAGCAGCCTTGGAAAAATGTTCTAATTTCACTAGTTGCCTTCTTATTTATAACACATTCTTATTCACCTCTTTTTTTAATGCATAAGAACCTTGAAGAATAGCTAAGTAGATCAGATCACTAATTCCTGTAACCTAAGAAAATGAATTATCTTCTCCTGTATTTTCTAATTGAGCTCCTTGTTGGCCTACATAAAATCAAGCCTGATTTTTTTTATAGTCGAGAAGGTCAGGGATAGCTATAGCCAATAAACAAAGAAGCAAACAATAATGCAACAATAATAGTTACACAGATTAATGTTAGTACCTGAATGCTTAGTGTTCCTGGCAAAATTAATTTTCCTGAAAACATTAATTATTCCTTTTCCTTGGTCCAGTGCAAGTTGAGTAAATGCTATGCTGATCAACCTTGAAGGTTACAGAGGTTGATACAGCTCTCTGATAAACTTCTGAGTGTCTCAGACCTTGAGAAGATCACACATGCCCTGAAGTCTTCCTCAATAGAGGCTGTTGCTGTTGTGGTTCCTGAGATCATAGATTAGTTAATGCTATAAAAGACCTCTAAGATTGTTTTCACAACCCTTTTTATGCTGATAGTCTTCACCTCTCCCCATGAATTCATTCTTCCCCAAAAGCTGGTTTTCTCCCATCTGAAGCTGGTTGAGTACGAGACAGCTGCTGATACCTGAGATTTAGATTAGATGTTAGGGAGAAATTCTCTACTGTGAGGGTGATGAGCCCCTGGCACAGGTTTCCCAGAGAAGCTGTGGCTGCTCCATTCCTGGAAGTGTTCAAGGCCAGGCTGGGTGGAGCTTTGAGCAACCTGGTCTAGTGGAAGGTGTCTCTGTCCATGGCAGGGGGGTTGGAATGAGAAAATCTTTAAGGTCTCTTCCAACCCAAATCACTCTCCTTGAATCCTCTCTACAGGCACAAAGTTCTGTTTTTGGAATGCTGCCCATCTGACCTGCCTATGGAGGAGCTGCATCGCCAAGTGCATTGCCCAGATCTCTGACTGCAAAGAGGGTTTGCAGTGGCTGCCCCAGGCACAGGTAAATCTGCGTTGAGCCACGTGAATTTTGACACCATGCAGGACTGGAAGGGTGGGCAGCAGAGTTCTCACAGGCTGCACAGAGCCAGGCCATGCTGTCAGCAGAGTAATTCTGCAAAGAGAGCAGAGGTCCAGCCTCTGACACACAGCACTGATCTGGCCAGTCCACATAGTTCTGCATCATATGTGAACTTAGTGGTTCAGAGACCACTTTGAACATCTCTTTGCTCTGCTGCAGGTTGCCTGGTGTCTATTTTGGCCCAATACAGATTCACTTGGAACACTGTCACTATGTGCAAGCACTCTCCTATTTTGACAGTGCTACTGGCTTCTGTGATTTTATGACAAACTTCCCAATATTTACTGGTTTGCTTTTGTTTCCCTGAAGGTCTCATTCTTTAATGTCTGCTGCGTAAATGACTGAACTTTCATTTTGAGATGAAATGTAGTCTTCTCACATGGGGAAATACTTGAAAATTCAGTTTCACGGAGCATCAATCAAGTTAAAACAAACCAACCAACCAACCACACAAAAACAACCCCACTGACATTATTTCAAATAATAAATAATAGTGATTCTTATTTTTTAGGAGGGGCTAGATCATGATACTGTTTCTCCCTCAGCAGCCTTGGTTTTTACTAGTGATATGCTGCTCTTTTGATCTTTATTTTTTTCTGTAGCAGTTACAGGAAAAAGAACAAGAAATTACTTTTCCTTCAGTGACTGACCACAAATCCTGATGTAGCATTCCTTTCCAAGGTTAAATTCATCAATTCTTCTCTCTGATTTTCCCCGCACAGAGCACAGGGCATAGAGTTTACCAGAGATGGACAAGGCTGGGCTCACTTTCTGCACTCAGTGATTTTCTCTATTTATCCCTCTTGCCCTGCTGTATTCTAATGGCCCCAAGAGATATTTCTGGCAGTTGCAGGAGGTTTGGTACTCTACAATGTCTGGGGACAGGATGAAAACAAAAAAGACCATCTGCTTTCTGCAGCTTTGGTCACCTGAGCAATGATAAGCACACGTCCCTCCTGGTTCATGGCAAAAGGAAAGCGTGGGAGGGTGGGAGATGCTATTTCTGCCAGTGTGAGGTACTGAATGTGTGATCACCTACCAGGACATATGGCAATTAGTTCCTGCAGCTCACAATATTCCATATGAATCTCTTCTCATCTAGAACCACTGATCTTTTGAGCCTTTCCATCAAGGGAAATAAGGGAGAAGACCACTTAGCAGCTGCTCTCTTCAATTTCTATTCAAATGCTCATTGTAACTGAGTAAGTTTGCCTTGTCAAAATGCTTTTGAACATGCAAAAAGCTGCTGCCAACATTTTTCTGGCAGTATCTGAGCCTCACCCTACCTTTCTTTGCTGGGGATTTCAGACAGCTATAGCCTGAACAAAGAGATCAGCAGTCGGTAGAAGAACTTCCAAGCTTCTTTCTTTCTTTCTTTCTTTCTTTCTTTCTTTCTTTCTTTCTTTCTTTCTTTCTTTCTTTCTTTCTTTCTTTCTTTCTTTCTTTCTTTCTTTCTTTCTTTCTTTCTTTCTTTCTTTCTTTCTTTCTTTCTTTCTTTCTTTCTTTCTTTCTTTCCTTTCCTTCCTTTCTTTCTTCCTTTCTTTCTTCCTTTCTTTCTTCCTTTCTTTCTTCCTTTCTTTCTTTCTTCCTTTCTTCCTTTTCCTTCCTTCCATCCTTTCGTCCTTTTCCTTCCTTCCTTTCTTTCCTTCCTTTTCCTTCCTTCCTTTCCTTCCTTTCCTTCCTTTCTTTCTTCCTTTCTTTCTTCCTTTCTTTCTTTCTTCCTTTCTTCCTTCCTTCCTTTTCCTTCCTTCCATCCTTTCGTCCTTTTCCTTCCTTCCTTCCTTTCTTCCTTTTCCTTCCTTCCTTCCTTCCTTCCTTTTCCTTCCTTCCTTTCTTCCTTCCTTCCTTCCTTCCTTTTACTTTCTTCCTTTCTTCCTTCCTTCCTTCCTTTAAATTTTAATGATATTATTTTCTTTATATTCCTTCCTTTCTTCCTTCCTTCCTTCTAGATAAAACTCTGATAAAGCAGCAATTTACCTGTTTTAAACAAGCAGCCTGTCAGTTCATCATTTCACAGAGGTATCATGTCCCTTCCTTCTGTAATGTCCAGACTTAAGGGAACTTTAAAACTGATGGAAAGGGCCAAGACTTTACTGCATGAGATGCCTGTTGAAATGTTAATTTGAAAGGAATATAACCCTCTCAATTAGAAAGAGTGCCATGCCCTTTGGCTATCATCCCCTAATTAACGTTTGCTCTGATGACATTATTCTGCATGTTTTGTGATCGGATCTGATGCTGATAGGTTTGGGATAGGGTGGAGTTTCTGATGAATAGGGCAGAATTGAAATTATCTCCCTCCTGCATTTGCAATTTAAATATATCTCAGCAGAATTAATTGCTTGTGATACAAATACTTTGTTTCTAAGTCATAACTTGATTCATGAAGGCTAATTCTCTTATTAGTTGCACACTTTCTCCAGTTGATGATGTCTTTAAAAAAATGTATTTTTAAACCTCATGATTTGTACCAATGAAAGGAGCAAAATAGACCTTTTCTCTATTATTTTTTTTTAGCTTTCCATCTTTGTAAACTCTGAAACTTTTATTCACACATTTTAGTCTTGTCTCACATGTTAGATAGAATCTTATAAGGACCTTGGAGCATTCCCATCTGAGCCCTTCTAACAGAAGGAGAAGAGAAAAAAAAATAAAAGGTAATGAACCAAATGTCTCATTAGTGACCAGCCGAGGTCAGCAGCTTCCATAAACAGTTTAATCTCATTGTTAAAAGAAATAAGGGTGCTGCTTTAATGTGAGGAATTGATGGATGCTTTAGTGCACATCAGAGAACACTTACTGGAAGAACATTAATGGGAAGAGAACCTGATAGTGAGCATTATAAGCCAACTGGAGGCAAAACTAACTGCAAAGATAAAAAACTATAGCTTTTTACAGGAGTAATTGTACCTCAACAAAGAAATCTTTTTTTTTTTTTTTTTTCTGGTAGGTATTGAAGTTTTTTACATATGTTCCCAGTGGCTGTAGTCATGGCCCATCTTTCCAACCTGCTGGGCTCACTCCACACTGCTGTCAGGCAGAGAAAGTTGCTTCCTAAATTGCAGCTTGGATTCCAGTTTAAACATCCATTGGAAGGGAGTGTGTAGGAGCCCCTTTAGAGGCCTTCTCTGCTGTCCATTCCCTCCTCTGTCCAATTCCTCTTCTACCTCCTCCACTCCCATTGTTAAGATCACCAAAAGACTTTTGTCCACTATAGCAAACTGCAAAGAAATAGCAAGACCTTTGACAGGACTGCAACCATCACTTCAACCAGCAGGCATGGAAGTTGCAACTACCAAATCTCATCGTTGCATCAATGGGTGGTAACTATATATCTTTCTACTTCCATCCTTTCTTTCTCTTTCTTTTCTGTACACATTTTCTTAAGTGTTATTTTTATGCTTTTGTATTGCTATATTATTATAGGTGATAACAACCAAAACAGCTACATACCTGTTTTCCTTTGCAAAAATAAACCCTACATGTATATGTATTCACAAACACCAATTGTTCAGTGTCATTTCACTCTAATCCATCCCAAGAGATCTATTAACAATAACCTGAGTTACCCTCACCTTCTGGGCTGGGTTGTAACAGTACCTCAACACACATCTACAGCTATTAATGTCAGGAACTCCTCCTCAGAGGCTCCAGTCTTTTGGAAGCTCTGCCTCATTGACTTACACTTGTTCAACAAACATCCAGTGAGAACAAGTATCTGTTTTCCTTGTCTAAATCATCTCCTTGTTTCCTTCCTCTCACTGATGATTTTATCTCCGTATTTAATTAGTTACATGTTTGGTTTTTGAAGTACAGTTCTTCTAAAGGACGTCACATAAAATGAAGCTTTGTAGTAGGTTTACAGGTAGCAAAAGAAGAAGGATGATAAAAGCTTTATTTTATGTTTCTGCAGAATTCCATTTGCATTTCTGTGGAGCAAGTGCACAATTTTCCATCCTGTAGAAACCAGTAAAGAAAAGAACATGGAATGCAAATGTTTTCTGGACACTGCCTGTTTCATCTCACTGCATGTAGATATCCACATCTGTGATGGAGGCTTTCACTCTGACCCCTTTGTATTAAGAGATTTTTAGAGCATTATCCTTCCCATTCTAACATGTCATATTAACTATTTCCTAGGACTTTTTCTTTTTCTTAAATTTGACTGTAAGAAAAGACTGTGTTGACTTGCTCCTGTTTGCACATCCACCCAGTAGACCTCTAGCTTTAAGCGTCCTACCCATGATGAGTTTCTGCAAACTAAATGCACAGCCTACTGTTGTATCTTCCTTTTCAGAAGGGGAGAATAGAAAGAAACACCTGTTCTAAGGAGCTTTTAAAATGAAAGCTGAGTAGCATCCAGGAGACTCACAGGTTTGACATGCTGAACTAAGTATGAGGGCAGTGACAACTTCCCTGTAAAAACTTTGTTTGCATAGCGCATCAAGAGTAGTATCTGCCTGAGTCCCACACGGGAGGCACTCTGGACTGTGAATTTTGGCTCCTGGATTTCATTTCTGGGAGATAATGAGGAAGAGAAGGCACAACAAGATTTCATAAAAAGAGGTAAGAAACCCGTGTGGCCTGATTCATACTTTTAATACAGGGTATGCATGCTAGTGTAGAACTCCTGATTAATTACAGGTTTTCATCTAACTAGCAACAAAGGCTTCATGCTGGGGTGAAAAACAGGATGAACAATCTCATCAGTAAAGCTGTGGACAAATTTAGTGCATGCAGTTAAAGTCAAACCTGCATTCCATTGAGCTTAGTGAAAGAAAAAATAACCGCCAAAGAAAACCCTCAAAGACTTCAGTAGGCTCTTAGTCTTTTCACCCTCTGCTTTATTATATTGCCCTCTGCTTAATTATGTTTTGGTAGCTTTATAATCCTTAGAAACTTCTTCAGCCTCCAGATGAGTCTGCCCATAATGAATTCTGGCTTTTTTATATCTTCCTCCAATACAATTCTGAATCAGGGCATAAGGGCTGCAGCCACCGACTCTCCTGGAGGATCTGACAGAACACTGAAAAAGAATGCTTGATTTTGTCTTTATTGCACCACACATGAATGCTTCCATCTCGTTAATGTAGGAAATGTGTAATCTGAGGAAGAGGAGCTCGGAAGCTGGGATCATCGGCGCTATGCTTTAGAGCCCCTTTTTTCTTCCATTTTATCTGTTAGATGGCAAGACAAATTAAATGTCTCATCATGATGAAATAACAGCTTTTGCAAATGTGTCCATTTGGCAAGAAAACAGTGTATTTTTGTCTGTGCAGTAGCCTCAGTCCCACAAGGGGACCGACTGGCTTCCAAACTGCAATAAAGGAAATTACAAGCCGGGTTAGTTGTTGTTGGGCTGTTCTTTTTGTGCTCAAAACATTATTTGCTTGGTTTTACAGCAAACTTCTCCATCTAGAAGCCTAGTTTGTTCTCAACAACGTTCGCTGTGGAAGCATCTGTGCTGCTCCCTGCCTTTTCTGAAAAACTGCTCTCCTTTGAGTCCGTGCTTTCCTCTCCTCGTGGTAAAGAGAATAATCTTTGCAAACTCCCTCACAGATGAGAATTCTGCAACACCTAATCAATGATTTTATAACACTGCTACTAACTGCTGATGCCCGTGCCAATACTTCAGTGCCTTATAAACTCTGGAATCTGAAAATACGTGAAATCCCAAAGTGAAACTCTAATTCCACATCCCTTTATCTCCTTTCCTCCAAGATCACATTTTTCACTCCTGTGTCTTAGGCACATGTTAAAGCAGGAGCACCAAGCCTGCCAGAGATCTAGAAGTGTTTGAACAATGTTTTCAGGCACATGATGTGATTCTTGGGGCTGTTCTGTGCAGGACCAGGAGCTGGATTTTGATGATCCTTGTAGGTCCCTTCCAACTCAGAGTATTCTATGTTTCTATGTTTTTATATTTACAAGGCCCATTCACTGAAGAAGTAGGATGTGAAACTCCAGGAGGGACCTGCTGTCTTCTGGTGTCTGAAGATATTGCCCAAACAGCACAACCAGCCCCTACCCCTCTCCTGACCAGGAGACAAAGACTGATCTGGAGCAAAGCCATATGTGGAGTATTTTGGGAATGGACTGGGTGGATGTGAACAAAGGTGAAAGAACCATGAGCCCCAGGGAAACCAAACCCAGTCATGCAGCGTGATATGAACACAAATATTTCAGTCTGATATGCAAATTGACACAGTCCTTGTGTAGCTACTGTGCGCCCCAGCCCATCTCTAGTCTAGGGATGATTTTATCAGTACCCTGATAAGTTCTTCTCCCAGTCAGGGATTTCTATTTTTCTGAGGCTTCTAAGCTGATGAACTGAAATAAAAGGAATTAGTTTGTCCTTTGCTCTCTCCTCCACACTTTAGACATTCAAGTACTTTTTAAGAGCACCCGTGTTACAGCTTGGCTGGACAAGCCTGACAGCCTGTGCCTAAATGCCTGTGGCCCCTACTAAGCCCCATTTCAACCAAGATCATGCAGCAGCAGTCAGCGTAACCAGAGGTTTAGCAGGCCTGCTTTCAACCAACCCCTGTGTCCCACAGGGACTAGTGTATCAGATTGGAACATCTTGCTCTTTATCACTGAGATAATTAGGGCATTCCTGCCCCGTGGATGTGTAAGAACTTGAGCAGCTCTGTAGCTCACTCTGGAGATGGAAATTCTGTGTATCGACTGAATGCTTAGATCTTCAACAGCTTTGACATCTCTGCACCGTGTTCCAAAACTATGGCATAAATCAGCCTTTAATGAGAGGGAAGAGACATATTTAAAGGGCTTAAAAGGAATCTTAACAGAGTAATTTAACCCTGCTTCTGCAACCCTTCCCACAGTTTCACCCTTTTTCTCTGTACTGGATCTTCACCACACCTGTAAGTTCTCGAGAATCAATATTACACTGTGGCCTATGAAGACCCAATAGCTCTGACTGGATTTAAGGATAGATGCAGGTTTGCTTTGAAATTCACATGAGTCAAATATACCCGTTCTGTAACAACAACACAGGCTTAGATTTCCTCCCACCTTGGGAGAGGGCAGCAGTGCATTCAGGCTCTCAGTGATCAGATCTGTCAAAGGAAGATGGAAATCTCTAATTGGAAAGACAGGAATGGGCTTGAACAAGACATCACTCAGAAAGGCACCATGAAAGGAGTGGAAAGTGAGGTCAAGGTGAGGTTTGAGCTTTGGTAAAGAAGAAGTAAAATATTCTAGTGTGCCCCTTTTCTTCCTGAAGTGTACTTTTCTCTTGAGTTCATCAGAAGATTATGTAGTAGAAAAAGAAATCCAAGAATAACTGACATCCTTATCCTTAACACCCTTGTACTATGTCAAATTCATCTGCACACATTTTTTTTTCTGCCCTATCTACATAAAATATTTAAATATAAAGTGCTAACTAAGCTGGGGAGGGGGTAGCCTTTGTGAAAACAGGACCTAGAAAATCTGCACAGAAAAATGCAGATTGCTCCTTGTTGCATTTTGTTATGTTCTCTTGGATAGATACATTCCTGGCTTTCCTCACAAATTTCAATACAATCTGACAATTATATTTGAAAATTAATGCAACTTTTATACTTTTCAATTCCAGCGTGTCTCATGATAGAGAAGGTAACAAAGAAATTCAAGTGAGAAGGATGGGTGACAGAAATTGATTTAAAGTATCATTGGGTGAAAAGTTAGCTGCATCCTGAGGTACTTAGATAGGCAAGGTTTTAGGTAGAAGAGGTGTATGAGGGGACTGCTTAGTGCCTTCTTTTTGCATTGTAGAGTGCTGAATTCGATTTTCTGGCTTATGCATTTAGAATCAGTATGTTGGATGGATATGATTTAGAGCAGAACTCAGACTGTCCCTACTCTTTATATGAAACATACATTGTGTCCCCATAATGAAACTCAAAGTTGTTAGACCTGGTTTCACTTGGATGAACTTGTCAAAGCAACTTTTGTTGTTCTCTTTTCCTTAGATAACATCCAGTCTTATTTGGTATGTATCTAATTAATGCCTATAGAGTTAGTTTAGTTATGTCCTTCAAAACATTTGCTAAGATTTTAATTTAGATTAATTTGGTTCAACAGATTTGATAATTAACAGCTTGTGTGGAAGATGATACTTCATTTTGTCCATAGGCAAGGAGAGAAGGTCCATCTCCTGGAAATACTTCTAATAGATATGAAAAAAAACCACTTGAAAACATTTATAATATGATATCTCACTAAGAAATATCACTGTTGGGCTATTGAAACCAGGCCATTTTTGTTTTCTATTACTCCATTAGATTCTATATCCTAATTAGATCAGTCCTATAATATTTACACAAAATCTCATGTTTTTAAAAAGGACATAAATCTTCAGAGGCTGCAGAAACGTGGTGAATGGAGTTAAACATTCAAGTTGCTTTCATGAAATGAAAGTCCTTGCTTTTCTGTCCTCTAGAAGGGTAGTAAAGTGGTTGGGAGCATTGGCACATGTGAAGTTTTTACTCATTTATAATACACTTCCTTATTTATCGTGATGCCAACTTTTTAATTTTGGAAGAACTATTATCTTTTATGATGCTATTGACTGTCATTTTTTTTCAAAACTTGGCCTTATAAATCCTGGTGAAGTTTTTATATAAATCTATTTAGAAATTTTAATGACATATAAAGCTTCAACGATGAAAGAGGCATTCCGCGCATTTATTGTTACTGAACACAGGGGTGCAACCATTAATCCATTTTCTTGAGCTGTCCTCTGTAACACTTTTGATAGAAGTGGATTAAAGTTATTTCTTTAACAAGACAATATTGACAGCCAGATGAATCACAGTTATAGTCATGTGTGATGACTCCAGAAGGCCTCCTCTTCCTCCCAACGCTTTTGTCTTTCAGCTTGCCTTGACTCACAGGCTGTTTGCTATGTTGTCATCTGCATTTCAGGGGTAAATGATGTGTACCAACTTAAAAATGTTCCCAACATGCATTATAAAAGTGGCAATACTAAAACTTCTTGTGTTAAAATAGTCCAACTAAATGGGTACTTTTTTTCTTGAGCGTTATTCCAGCAGAGACCATTGTGTGCTCTAATTAATAAGTAAACACTATGTTCCTCCTATTCCCCCATGGATTATAGTTAAAGGAACACAGCAGAAAGCATTTTTTCTAGTCTAAAACTTATGTTCCCACATTAACTATGTTTAAACATTGAAATAGTGACGGAAGAAAGTTTTGAGCTAAAGAGCAAGAAGTATATAACGGTGTGTCAGAAGAAAGGTAGGTTTGATGAGCACATTTCAAGTATGATTTTCTACTGTGAAAATGTTGCAAAGTATTTAAATAATGAAACTGGAGCAAGAATTGCAAGTTTATTTTCTCACTTTCTTCCCATATCCCAAGGCAATACAGATGTCACATCTTTGCTGCTTCCCTGCTCCCTAAAAATTACATCAGCATTAAAAGGCAAATGTCTACTTAATATTTATACAAAGAAAGACTCTGATGGGTAGCATTTTATCTGAAATACATTCTCGTTAAAAAAATTGCATCGAGAACATAATGCCTTACAAGTCTATCTAGGCCAGAAGTCTAATCAAATTAACACCACTTCAGTGCTAATGAGGACTTGCAGTCATTCACCTTAATTAGTCATTCTGAATAAATATATTTTTAGCACCATGCCATTTAAGTAGCTCAGTTCTACAATCCTGTCCAGCTTCTCACGACCTTAGGGATGAAGTCACAGAGGCAGAAGGAACATCAGCAGAGGAAGAAGTTTTGATGCTCCCCTTACACTCCAAACAAAAACCAGGTCGTGTCCTTGGTGAATGTGTTCCCAATATAAAATGGAAATGTTCACAGTAATATGTAGCTATATTTGAAGCATTGAATGGGACTTGCAGATTGGGGTCTGCACAGACCCAGTGGGATCTGTAGCTTCTGGGAGCTGCAAATATACAAGAGCAACAGAGATGGCCTGGGAGTGTACTCAGGGATTGGATTCACCTACTAGTGAATCCACTTCACTTACTCATTTTGGATTTTCCTTCTGAAAGGGGAGGTTCACTGTATGTTATAAAGCTGTCAATGCACACTTTCTAAGACAATAAATACTGTGTATATGTGTGTGGGTATCTGTTTTACATTAAGAACAGGTCATGGTTGTTATATTTGAAAATTCACCATATTTTATTCTTGGTGACATTTTGCTTTTGTTTAATAGTATCAATTATTTTTGGATTTTTTTTATCATAGATTCACAGAATGGTTTGGGTTGGAATGGACCTTGAAGATCATCCTGTTCCAATTCCCCAGCAACGGACAGGGAACCTTTCACTAGAAGACAATACATACTACCAGTTCTTTTAGAATAAAGCACATAACATGTAGGTTCATTGTAATCAATTACAGGAGCATTTCAGTTTACTTAACACCTATGAGTTCCATTTTAGCTGCAGAATTCAGTCCATACAATTAAGATGAAATGAGGTGTTCAGTACTTGCTCAGATTCAAATGCAAATAAATCCCTTTAACTTTACTAAGAACTTGACAGGCATTACATGGAGAAAATAGGCTTAAAGAAGCTGGGAAACAGTTTGTTTCACTTCCATGGTTTTTCCTTGATCCACTCACAGTTTTTGAGACAGGAAGAAGACAGAACTGGGTATCTTCTTGTTTACATATTCCAGAGGGAAACACTTTCAAGTTGTCATTTAGAGCAAATGCTCTGCCAATTATGTGTTTTTTTTTTCAGATGGAGATTTTGCATTATTATGTATTAATGTCACAAACACAATCTCACATTCCTCTTTCTTTACTGGGAATAGTCATTATTTTGGAAGAAAAATCTTTCAGCATTTGTAACTCTAATGCTGATTCTATAAACCCTTTAGTCAGTGCACTGTACATATCATTCTGTGCAGATGCAGTGATACTCCTGGCTGTGTGGATATCCTCAAATAAATGGATAAGATTTGTTAAACTAAAAGAAAAATATTATTATTTAATGATTTGGGTTCAGAATAGGAAAAACCTCCTTCATAAATTTTCTCTAGAAATAAAGCAAATTATGGTTTTCCTTAACACAAACAAATCTTCCCATGGCAGTCTTTGACAGCAATTGCAAGATATATGGATTCAGATTGCAGGTCCAACATGAATTTAGATACTAAAAATGATTCTTAAGGAAAAAGAAATAGCTGAGGAATGGCATAGAGTCGTAAAGGCACTACCATTTTTGTGCAGAATGTCAGAGCTTTTGACAACAATAGTATCTTTATTCCTCCCCCCACAGTGACAAAGAGGCAGACCAAATGGAGGAAGCTCACCTGTCAGACTGGCTTTCAAATTAATGAGAGAAGGAAATCAGTGCTTCCTGACAATACACTGGGTTCTGCTAAGTGTTCAGGAAATTGTTCTGGTTCGTCCTTACTCTGGTGCTGACTCACTCTTGCTCCTTGAGCCCACCACTGCAGGCATCTCCAGGATTATTCAATTCCTTTAGACATCTCCATGACTAAAGTTTGATGAAAGTTTGCAGATAACTGATTTGCAGAGCTTCTAATTGATGGTCCAGAAGAGAAGTCATTTTAAATAGTCTTGTGCCTCTAAAAGTTGGGATCCTGAGTTATCTTTTTATGTTTTGTTTACCACATATTTGGGGGAATTGTCACATTGAAACCTGTACGGCCTCCACTACGTGTGAGTGTAAAAAGGGAGGAGATTCCAGGTAAAATATCTTTATCCACATGCATCTTTCTCTTTCTTTCCTAACACAGTGTAGGATTTCATTATTTTTACAATTATGTGGGTTTGAAGAGAAAGCTTAAAAATATATTTTTAGTTCCTATAAAGAGCACAGAGCTGAGAATCAGTGAATGGCGAGTTGAAAAGATAGTTATACAGTTTTAGTTTATTGGTAAAAGTGAGTCAAAATTTGCAAAGAGAGGAAGTACCATTTCTTACTGACGTCTGGAAAAATACACAACCTTTTATATTCACTGGGACTTTGGTTCTAAAGCAGAACCAGAGAGCCTCAAGCTAAGCAGAGTTTGGAAACTGCTCTGAATATAACTTAATTATGTTAGCTGATTAGACAATTTCAGAGAAACAGGCAGTTGGTATCTGAGCAGAGCAGGGAACTTAATCAGACTAGAAGTAATAACATTTGTAGCCCCTGTGGTTAGTAGAGATAGAAAAGCAGGTAATTATAGCACAAAAGCTACTGACTAGCTGGAATGAGATTTGAGGGAAATTACTGTGTGTCAGATCGCTGTGTCTCTATTGATACAATTATTTTCAACATCCTATACAGTTATGATTGTGTTCCTAGGCATATTTTTGAAGATCATTTGTGAGTCTTTCATAAACAGGGTAGAGATATTATACACAGAGAAAATACCTAGATATATGTTCCTCACTGTATCGTTTGCCTTGACCAGTTCCATGACTGTGTGCAGCAGCAGCTTGGATTCATCCATATTATTTTCATGAGTACCAATGATGCCATGAATGGGGTATTTCTCATTTGGGGATTCACTGCTTTTTCATCTGAGGTATGCAAAGCATTATTTCATCATTAACAGTTTGCATTGCGTTGCGTTTTTACAAACCACGTAAAAACCTCTAGGAAATGTGTCCATGTGCATCTCAAGCAACATCAAGGAACCTTTGATAGATAAATAAGCAGTCCTTCCAGCTGTGAGTTCATAGCACAACTACGTTAAAACAAATCTTTCATGTTATTTTAGTGTGTTCTGGTTATTTCATATACATGTGGAAACAGAATCTGCATTTTACAAGCTTTCCTGCAACTAGCAAAACTTATGCTGCCTAATTTTCTAAATTTTTTTGAAATTGTGGTTAGAATTTCATTGTTTAATGAGATTCAAGCATGTCCTGAGTCTTTTCCATTGTCCAAGTTCTTTGTATCTAAACTGTATGAAAAATTAAGCTTGTACTGTAATCTTCCCTATGATGTGTCACTGACAGAGTCACCTTATTATTGCTATTTTCATGAAAATTCCAGAAGATTGATACACCTGAGACTTTTGTTCCTCTATCAGATTTCTGTGAAACTGGTCCTGAAGATCAACTAAGGTTAAAAAGATGGGAAAAGTAGCCGTACAGTCAGCCCACACATACAGTGACAGCATGACTGCCTTTACTTCCTCCCTCTAAGAAAGCAAGCTAACAGCCAAACCACAGGCTTTTATCCCAAGTACAGAAAAAATGCCTCCAGCTACAGGGAAGAACAGGACATTAGTTACCAGTGCTGGCAACGGAAGGAAGATTTGCTCCAATTCCCACTGACAGGTAGTGATAGATGGTAAAACAGTAATGTCAATAACTAAAAACGCTTGCAGAAGTTTGCTTTAGAGCTTGCTGAGTGTGGCAGAACTTGGATCTTAATTCAGTGTCCCTTGGGCAGAGGTGTAGAAATGGTTAGGGCAGACCAACAATGCCCTCCAAGTTTGAAGGGTAGCTGGGTGGTTTAACTCAAACCAGCGAAGGTTTAGATTTAACATCAGGAAAACTTTATTCACCAAAAAGGTTGTCAAGCGTTGGAACAGGATGCTGTCCAGGGAAGTGGTGGAGTCACCATCCCTGGAGGTATTTAAAAGTCACGTAGATGTGGCGTGATTTAGTGGTGGGCTTCGTGGTGCTGGGCTAATGGTTGGAACTGATGATCTTAGAGGCCTTTTCCAACCTAAATGATTCGATTCCATAAAAAGATTGGGTCTTAGAAGTGATAAAACAAACCAAACTCTTGGTGATTCAAGAGCCTGTGTCATTCAGGAAGTGAGAGGCTCATCAGTGCTCCCAGCTGTAACGTACTGGTCTTGAGAGGATGATGCCAGGAAAAAGGATTGTTAGGAGCTCCCAGGGAAGAGTAACCAACTTCACCTTGGAGACCTGAGGTAATATCAGCTTTTCTCAGAGAGCTTGCACACGGAGAAGAAGATGGCTAACTGGAAAAGGTAGAAATAAGTCAGCACTGGTCTGCAGGTAGAAACAAAGTAAACAAAAGACATGGGTGGCCAGACTTATGAGTTTTATGATGAAAGAAATTAAGGAGATCAAGGAAGCAATGTGAACATTTACAGACAAATCCTCCTGAAAGGGGCAGTCACAACCTAGGATGTGAGAAATCCCAAAGGTGTTTTTTTTAAATGCATGAAACAGTTTTGTTTTGCTTCCCATCAGAGAACAGTCAGGTGGAATGTGTTATGGAGATATTAAGCTCTTTGTTGATAATTGAAAAGAATATCATTACAAGCTCCAGGGAGTTTAAGTGACAGATACGCAGATTTATGTATTTATGTGGATACAAAAATGAAACATGATTTGAAAATTTTACAGAAAAACAAGCATAAAGAACAAAAGATCAACAGATGTTGATAGAGCACCAAAAAAGTAATTGTCTTATGGTGTTAAAAGTCTTACTAGCACTCTGCATGCTACTAAACTTCTCTTTCCTCAAATTGTTCAGGTACTGACATTCCTGAAGTAGAGAGACAATTCACATTTCATAGAAAGAGGTCTCTTCTACTAAGATGTTTTCTAAAATAAAGCTGGATAATCCATGGACTTGTGCATCATTCTTAGTTTTTTTCTCACAGTCCAAGCAGCTCCCTGATCCTTTAGGATAACAAGTGAACTATACCAAATGCTACAGGAAAGAGAAGTTACTGCAGGAAATGCACAGACCATGTTTGAATTTGGCAAACACATTTTATGCAGTTGTTTCTGCTCTAATACTTTTGTGAAAAGGGAAAGCAGCATATTCGTCGAAGAATTGTACTTGCATGAGTATCATTATCAGAAATCTTTGTGCAGCCATCTAGAAAATTCCAGTGAGAGTTATGAATTCTTCCACTGAGCAGCAAAGCTATTCTGTGTTGGGATAAGGAACCAATAGCATATTATTTAGAATGAAGGTTTGAAACAGTAGTTGCGTCGGCTAATTTTCAAGTGGTCCCTGGGGTTGAACAATATTGTCACAGGCACTCACTGAGTAACAAAATATGAAAATCAGTCTGCATAAGTTACAAAGAAGAGAAGGACCCAGTTCATTAAGCAGTTTAATGGCAATGACCTGTTCACCCTTGCCCTTCAATAAACTATTCACTCAATAAATTGGCAGTCCTGCTTTTCTGCAAAGAGATGGGTGAAGTGAAGTGAGGTGGTCACCAGGGGAAGCAGCTTTGCTCTCTCCACATCTCCTGTCTTATTTCATCAGCTATAGGCACCTTTCTAATGCCAGGGCTCTGAGTGCACCCCCTCCTCTCCGGGGGTTTCGGAGCTGCGGCTCAGGGCTACGAGAGCAGAGGTGGAAGTTATGTGGAGATCTCCTTCAGAGAAATTTGTGAGGGGGCACCAAAAGGGCTGACCCCAGTTGGGCATCTCTTGTCCTGCTGGTCATGTTACTGGGATTGGCTTCTGGTGGAGAGGATGATAGGAAACGGATTTGCCCTGTTTGGTAGCAGCTGAAAACTAAACAGGGGGTACAGCATTCACAAAAGGATGAATGCAGAAGCCATTCCACACAAATCATCTGCCTGTAGTAGTGCCTGCAGGCACATCAATTTAAAATCCAGACTAACTTAAGCATTTCTGAAATTGGTTAACTGTAAAATAATTGTATTTCATGGTACAGAGCAAAGTTGTGATTAAACTACCTTTGGGACTGAAGCATCTTTGAAAGCTCACTGGTCATCCTGCAGCAGAAGATAGTGGTTTTCATTTTGAATTTCCACATAAAGCCTTCTCTGCAAAATCATCTTTGCACCTGTATGTAATGGAGTTGGAGGGAGAGAATATGGGGTAGATTCCTGACTGGCCTGATAGGTGCATAGTCAGCTGAGACAAGGTTGCTGAAAGGGCAGTTATTGCAACAGATAATCCTAATATTCACTCTAGGAAAAAAATAGAAAAAGAAACCCAAAGGGAGAATTTCTGCAGTAGATAAAATCAAATGGTTGAGTACAAATGAAGGAGAAGCAACTGAACTTAAATGCAAAAATATCAGTAAACTTACTTGGGGTTTGAGTCTCACAGCTAAAGTAATATCTATTTCTGTATGCTAAGCAATATATGAAAGTCACTTGAAAGGCAAGATATAAAAGACCACAACCAAAGCTACCAGTTTTATCCTTTGGGGGGGAAAAAAGAATATAATTAATTACTTAATCATGAGTCACATAGCCTCTATTTCCTCTCTGGATCCAGGGTCTCCAGCTGCTATTTCACCCCTGGCAGACAGATCTGCAATATGTTCTGAGCAGACCAACACCCACACCAGTTACAGGTGCAATGCAGCCCATCATTTATCTTATGGCTGATGTGACATCGAGTGTGTGATCTGATGGGTTATTGTGCTTTTCTCCCTTCTTGGGCAGGAGGCTACCTGGGTCTGGAAATGCCTCCTGTCACTGTGATGATGCTGGAGCCTCCTTGCATAAGACTGACCTGGGTGTTATTCTGGTGCTTTTAATCAGTAGACACCACACGAGTGGCAACATGATGCCTACAGTTCATTAATAAGAGGTGGGGGAAAGAAAACCAAAAAAACTAATTAGAAGAATCTAAGTATCTGATTGAGGTACATGAGACATACAGGCCTAACAGTTAAACAAGTGGATTTTTCCTATTCCAGTATGCTATGAGCAGCGCTGAGACACAGAATCCACAGCTCAATTGTAGCATGTGATACCTTAGAATTCTTAGGATTTTTATCTTTTTCTATGTTTTAATGCAGATGGAGTTTTCCTTCACTTTAGACCGTTACTTTCTCACAGTTTGTGTGCCACATTACTGAAGCTTTGGTTTAACCATCTTTTTACTGTCTTTTCAAGGTAATAGATTTTTAGCCAGAACATTCCTCTGGAACGTGCACCTGGACTGGAATAACAACAGATATGGTAGACCAAACAAGACAGAAGGCTCAAGGCCCTTGGTGGGGCTCCAGTGGGGCAGTTCTGAGGGTGGTACCAGGGCAAAAGGGGTTTTAGGGTTGGATGTCCCCACTGGATATGATAATTAGTAAAGATATAAAAATGTAAGAATTCTGTATGTGGGCGTGCACCTTTGTACTCTGTGGGCCAGAAGGCCTTCGTTAAAAGAAGGCCTCTATCTTATCTCTACTAATGGCCTGGCGAATTTTTTCTCCTGATTTCAGGCAACAGTGAAATGGTCAGAGCAGTCTCTTCCAGTGTTTTGATTCAACAAACCAGAATTAACTAAGACAATTCCCAAACAATTCCAGGGACTTGGAACAGGACCCATTTCAGAAAGGCCATCTGGGTGATGTTTTGGATGCTAAGGAAGTTTAGTTCTGAGAATGAGGCCAGGACATATCAGTTGGCCCTATGGCCAGAGAATGTCTTGCAACATTGTTTAGTTTACGGGTACACCTTAAGTGCGTTAGGAAACAATGATTTTCTACTTCCATGCTGCCAACCTCTCCTGCATAAGGCACTATTTTGGCCAAACATCCCTTCTCTTCATTGCAAAATCTCAACCTAAATTTGTATGGAGTACTTTTTTAAAATGTGCCAGGACATTAAATTTATATATAAACACATCTGTCTTAATGACTACCAATATTCACTATCTCAGTGATAAGTATCACCTGAGGAAAAGCCAAGATCATTATTTATTTAGTGGTACAATCATTCTTTATAATCCTGGATGGGAGTGAGTCACTGTATCCTGTGTCATCTCAGACAGTCACTGCTACAATTACTCAGCTAATCCAACCAATGACATAGGTTGCTAGTAAAATTTTAATTTTTGAACTAATTCTTGAGAGGAGCAGTTACATTTGTAGCCTCAAGGGTAGTAAGGATGTAAAAGTTGAGAATCGAAAGAATTCTTATTCACTGAATTAAAGTCAGGATATGCTTATTTACCTATGTGCTCCCCTGATTAACAGATCTCAAAACAACAGTTGTGCTGACCTCCAGGAACAGAAACTCACTGGGTCAAAAAACAGGCTTAATTTTAACTATAAATTAAGTATATAGAACATTTTATCTCTGTGTATGAAATCATGTGCTGAATTTTATAATGCACTCTAGTGCTTACAAGAATTAATTGGAAGTTGCAGAGAAAGTCAAAGAACTGGACTGAAATGGGATGGATTTGAGGTCTACTTCTGGTCTGGCTATGTTTATCTATTCATGAATGTCTTAGTTTTCTTTTTTTTTTCATCTTTACCCATCATATCTAACTAGTAAGTTAATTTGGGATTCATCTCACCTATCTTGCTGCCTATAATGCTGACATTTATATCTGATCTAACCCCTCAGGTTTCCTCTTTAATCAATGGAAAAAGATGGGTTCTTTTAGTTTGCATTTCATTTGAGCTATTTTAGACATCAGCGAAATCTGATGAGATAAATTCTCTCCTAAATATGCTTATTTCTCTCATTTGAATATGAAGGGATCCTGGGGTAACAGCTGTGGGTGTGAGTGTCCACATTTAATAGAATAAAATGAATACCTTTGGAGACACCATTGTGCAGTATCAGCATCTAGCAAAAGAAGATATGAGGAAAGGCTGAAAGAACTGGGATTTTTCAGCCTGGAGAAGAGAGGGCTTAGGAGTGACCTGATTGCAGCCTTCCAGTACAGATGGAGAGAGACCTTTTTGTAGGGGCATGGAGTGACAGGAAAAAGGGTAATGGCTCTAAACGGACAGAGAGCAGGTTTAGATAAGATATTAAGAAGAAATTCTTTGCTGTGGGGGTAGTGAGACACTGGCAGAGAGGGTTGCGCAGAGAAGCTGCCCCATCCCTGGAAGTGTTTGAGGCCAGGTTGAATGGGAGCTGGAGCAACCTGGTATCATGGAAGGTGTCCCTGCCCATGGCAGGGGGTTGGAATGAGATGATCGTTAAGGTCCCTTCCAACCCAAACCATTCTGGGATTCCATTTTTCTATGAACTGCACTGAGCACCGTGGGCTCAGTAGCAGACCAAGGCCTAGTCAGAGGAAGCATCCTCTCTGCCTTTGCTGAAATCCTCCCAATTTAAGATCTCTTGTAAACCATCACCATTTGTTCTTGTGTGAGATTATAACACACTGGGTTGAGGTGACATCCTCCATTAAACTTTTACTATAAAACTGTGTTTCTTTGTGTTCTTCATTTTTTTAAGCCAGTCACTGATGTACAAGTGGAGTCGGGCAATATTTGAGAGTGCTCCACTGCTGGTGTGAGAAGTGTGATTGAGGAGGGGACACCCTAAGCAAGGCATTGCATGTGATGCACACCAGTCGTTGCCTGGAAGCTAAAGAAGGAGATTGCTCTAAGCACAACCATCTGGACTCTGCTGAAAACCATGTCCCCTTGACGGTGGTTTTGAGCACAGGTTCTGTGTTCTGTCATCAGCCTCAGTCCCAGTGGTCTCTTTTCTGTGGTAGTGCTTTTAGAGATGCTGTGCATGAGGGAAAAACTGAGTGTGAGCGGCATAAGTTTAGAACAGTTATATTTTTCATGTGTCAAGGCAGTGCTGACTTCCTAGAAAACTATGCACTACAGAACATGAAATGAAAGAAAGGAACTAGACCACAAGGTGCTGTAGGCTATGTAGTTCAGCTTAGATTTCTGCTCTCCTTCCCCAGGTGCCTTTCTTCCTCTCAAGTATAATTCAGAGGGTAGATTGATAGCACAGCTAGCTGAGGGATTTGGTTCTAGACACATGAAAGGCTTTAGGTGGCTGAATGTGGTGATAGAGTCTATACTTGTAGGCTGTATGTTCCACCTGTGCTCCACAGGCAGAACTGGGAGGAACTCAAAATAGCTGAGAATCTGGGAAAGAGACACACAGGGAAAATTAGGTGGAACCGTGAAGAATGAGGATGGAAGTGTGATACCAGGATGGTTAAATCACTGGTCAGGGAGGGAATCATCCAGGTTTGTATTTCCTGAACCAAGGAAAATCTCCCCAGTGATTTCAGATATGTTGTACCAATATTTTTGTTTATGAGGTTTTATTTTCCCTGCATATAAAGACACCACCACATAGACTGACATCTGACACCACAGGTGTCCTGTGACTCAGACTGGCAAAAGGCAATTCATTCATAAACTCAGGATTTTAATGCACTTATTTCCCTGGTCTGATTTTTAACACCTGATGGTTCTGAGAATGGCTTGACTGCTAACTGCAAAGGCCTTGGAAAAAGAATGGGGAGAAGGGCTAATGGTGGATTCATTTGGGGTACGAAAGAGGTTTCCTTCTATTCATGAGGGGAACTGCACTACACGATGTCACTATGAGGAAAAGGGAGATGTTTCCACTGTACTGAAGAAGGAAGGGAAGAAGTCCTTTTAAAAAATAGGGGGTAAAAAATGTCCCATTTCAAATGATGGAGGTGGATGCAATCCATTAAAACACAAGGACTGGGAGCCTCCAAGGGTCTATTAATAATTTTACTGTTAGCTGGCAATAAACAGCAAGTGCTCTAGTTTTCTCATTTTAAAATTAGTATTATGAAACTTTCTGCATGGAGACCGCTTAATTAATTGACATTTGTAGAGCAATTTCAGATCCTTGGAGGAAAGGGTCTGGAGAAGAGCTAGTCCTTATGGCAACAAATAGCTTGCAAAACTCAAGATGGTTTCCAAAGAAGTCTATGCTGATGGGAAAAAAAAAAGACCACACTGATCATTTCCACATATTCCTCTGCCTTCTTTGCCCACCCTTTAATATTTCCTATAGTAAACCAGGTAAATGATGCAAATAAGGTTGAGTTTTGGGTGGGGGAAATAAAAAGCTCTTTTCCCAAGGTCAGTGGATTAGGTTTAGAAGAAGAAGGAAGCATCAATTAATGAAGGCAGAAAAGGAAATGATGAGGTTGTGAACTGAATTTAACATAGCCTTGTGGTGTGCCTGTGCTCTGTACTTCACCAAGAAACCAATGCTTGTATACAGGTACAAGCCAAAGTACAGGTTCCTAAGCACAGGGAATGGAACAGGAGGAGGGAAGCTAAAACTGACTCACTGTTTCTCCAGGACCACGTGCCTTCACAAGGGGAAGCTTCTGAAAAGAGAGAGATAAAAGCAAGTTGAACTGTTTTCCCCGATTTTTAAATCATTGATTCAGTCTTTCCACATAACAGGGATGTTTCAGATGTTTAGGTAACAGCAAGAGGAAGAGGCTGAAGAGGTGAAGATGGAGAGTGCACCATCTTGCTGACGTCTTGTTTGCTTGTCTTGATGAGCCAGATGTTCTGTCTTTGACTACACTGCAACAACACAGTTTATTTTTTACCAAAGGACTTGTGGTACCAGGTGCAGCTGGCCAGCATGACATGAAATTTTCTGAATGACTGCCCTGCTGGATAATCAAGGAGGCTGCTGAACTGTGCTGGAAAGCAGGTGGGAGGTGGCTTTTCTGTAGTACAGGAAGTGGGATCAAATTCGGAGGAACTCTCTCAGCATTCATGAGTTGCTGAAAGCAGCCCTGAGCAGTGAAGAGCAGCACTCTGCTGCTCACAGGGCAGTAGCATCCCCCTTCCTTCAGAGTTGTTGAGGAATTCTGCACTGCCAATGGACCAGATGTTTTTCCTGGAGCTTCTTGATCTACACCAGGCAGCACTGTGACATGCAAACATTCAGAAAATTGAGTGTAGACACTCTCCCACCCTCAAAATATGCTCATCTGATGAACCGTTTTCCTTTAAAAGCCCTCTCCAATCTTGCTGTGGGGAAAAATAGGCAGAACTGGACTAGAAGAAAACTTGAAATAGACTGGGAAGGTGTGACCCATGGTTTCTTCCTGCCGCAGCAACAACTGTTGTTGCTCAGTGCCGCAGAATAATCCTTTTCCTCCCACTCTCTGGGAAGGCAGGATCAGGAACAGTGAACACGCTTTGCATCTCTGCCAGGGACAAGGAAACAAAGGGGAATAACAATAAATCCCTTCAGCACTGCAGCTTCTTGTCTCTGTTCATCAAGTATGTTGGCTGTGGTATCAGAGGAGATGTCACTTATCTGCCTTTTGAGGTTAAACAGTCTCAGGGGGTACAGGACACACGTTCTTTGCCCCCCTGAGCTTCAGTGGCCCCACTGTTTTAAGGGGTTCTTATTACAGCAGCCCTTTCTTGGCTCCATGGCAGTGCTGACTATAGTGATATCCTGCTCATAGCTCCCAACACTCTCTTCCCCCTCAGCGGTGAAGTCCAGAACCCTTTCTCACACTGGCTTTCATTACAGTCTATCCTGACCCCAGTCTCTCAGAGTTTCTTTGCACTACTGTATTTAATCTCCTTTCCATTGCCATCTTCCTGCTAAGGTTTTGTTCTCCCTGTAAAATTCCAGCCATTTCTCCTGACAAAACACCATTTTATTGACTTGTTTGTGTTGCCGTTGTTCCTGTTCTCATCTTTCTGTTTCTTTCTGTATTAATTAGATCAGAAGTTCCTTTCAGCAAGGACTATCTTTTCATCTGCTCTGAGCATGGCAGGAATGTATCCCCTTTCATCTCTTCTGACTTTTTTAATGAAAAGGTACAAACGTCATTCTTCAGTGAGATGTTTGGGCAAGGAAGTACTGAAGCCTGCAGTAGGAAGAACTGTCTTCTTGTATACATGGATACTTTCAAGACCATATTCCAGATTCAGAGCAAAATTTCTTTTCCTTTAAATTGCCTTCACCTAGTTTAAATGAAGCACATTCACATGACACTCTTCATCCCAGGAGCATTTATAGCATTTTCTTCAGAGACCTGTCTGTTATGCCAGTATATCTCTGAAATTGCCCTACTAATATCAACTGAGTTAAAATTTAGCAAAACTAGATCAAGGACTGTAAGTGAAAAAATACTTTGCAGCAACTTTGCAGCTGAATATTTACAGTTCTCTGGAAACCTCATCCTAATACTTGGCAATAGTCAAAAAAACAAATAAAATATTAGGACCCATTAGAAAAGTAATGAAGAAAGAATCAGAACTGATCATTATGCCACTGTATAAATCTATGCCTTGCCCGCATCCTGAATACCAATGAACCCATCTTGAAAAGGAGCTGTTTAGACCTAGAAACAGTAGAAAGATGGGGCAGGAGGATACCTAGAAACACAAGAAAAAATGTTATGCAAGGAGAATGAAAAAGAGTGAAAATGCATCAGCTTGAAGAAGAAATGTCTGACAGGAAAATATGATGGAGGAATCTGCAATAATGAGTGCTATGAAAAAGTGGAACTCAAAAAAACCCCTCATTATTTTTATTTCAGAATTAAGGAAAGCCTAATGAAGTAACAGTGAGTATTTTTTCACCTAATGCCTTATAAAACCATGGGTCTTATTTTTGGAGAAAAATTGGGATGCCAAAAAATGGCCTTGCATGGGTTTAAAATTATTGTGTCAGGAAAAAAAGGTAGCAAGGGGAGAGGACCACTAAAAACTATTAAATGTTATAACAGGAGGGCTCTTATGAACTCAGAAAATCCATAAAAAAATCAGACAGCTGATTCCTAGGAGTGCAGGAATAACTACTCTCCCTCTGCTATTTTACATGTTCACTAAGCATCTGTAATTGAGCTCTGTGAGAAACACCAGATTGTTCTAGATGCAGTTTGGTCTTGCCTTGCTGTGTTTGTGTTCCTATGGCCATATTTTTGCACGTATGAAGAGAAAGTTGTATTCCAAGAAGGAAAAATAGAGATTGACAGTTTCTCCACTAAAACAAAGGCAAACTTAAGACAATTAATTTCAACTGAGAAATAGGTCTCAAGTCTTTTCTTTAGTATTTCAAATTGAAAGCTACAGCCAAGTAAATGTGTTTGTGGGGGAATATGGTTAAGGTATATACTATTTCATTATTAACACATAATTTTTCATGCAAGAGGAAAGAAGCCCAGAATACTTCTGAAATTATTATTATATAATAGATGTGTCTCTTACATGTGCATCTTTCTATACCTCCATGCATAGACAGATTTATCTTCTGTCTTCCTCCTCCTTTCTCCAGCCCACACCATACAGTCTGAAAGGATCCATTTGATAGGAGTCTATCAGATGTTGCCCTCAAACCCCTCTTTATCAAGAGGAAGAGAAAATCTCCTTCAGCTGGGAGGCAGGGAAAGACTAAACTACTCCATGGATGAATGCATCACGAGAAGACTGGTTTGCAGTGGAACATATTTTGTTTCAGTACTAAAGCTCTTCCAGAGCAGCTGCTCAGTCCTTGTCCAACCCTAAGCACTGTTGATCTCTGAGTGATTTCCGTCAGCTCACTGAGACCAACGTCTGCCTCGAGAGGTTTGTTCCCTCGCTCATCCTCCATCGGGTTTCTTCTCTGCGTGTCATGTTATGTTTTGTTAGGAGGAAATTGGCTTGGAGCTTTCTATAGGTGTGTATGATTTTTTTTTTTTAGGTGATGTCACATGGCATCTAAGATGAAATCAGGCACATATGATGTCATATGTAATCAGAGGGGTGATGAACAATCCAGACCACCCACTCATCACTGCTGTCAGAGCCAGGAACCTGCATCACATTGATAAAGATTTTCTTTTGGACCATTTCAAGGCCTTCCTTCATCACTCCTTTATTTTATCCAGGAATCCAGTACATATTTAGGAGGAATAGTTGACAAAGCAATTCAAATGTATATGCAAACCATCTGAATCAAAGAGGTAAACTAGATGCAACATCCTGTCCCTGGCACAGAGATGAGCTTAAAGTGTTCAGTTTAGGTCCTGTATCTGACTTAAGGCTTGAGGCTTTGCGCTGTTGCTCATTTCTAGACATTTCACATCTTTAAAATGTAATATGCAGGTGATAATGGGAAAATCCCTTGCCTCTGACTTTAATCAGGAAATGGAAAAGCTTGGAGCCAAGGAGAAGGGAGATGAGTGGGAGTTCTGACATAGATGTAGTAAAGGGAGTGGGTGATGTTGGATTTTCTCTTCTTGGAGTTTTTATTTTTGAAAAAAAACAGTAGCTAAGATGCTAAAATTAAATTCTGAGGGGGACTCTGAGTTTCAGGATCTTCATTAGTACATTGCTTTGGATCTAAAACAGGCTGTGGGTGTGGGTGTTTCCTATTTTAAGTTAGCAAATTCCTCAGGGCCTTCCCTGTTCTGCTTTAAAAAAGAGCTGACTATTTCTTAGCTGTGCAAAACCCTCTGGAATTTATTAACTTCAGAGCCTTTCAGACCCTCAGGAAGTTTTGGCTCTTTGCTCTGGGGCCACTGGATGTTAAAGGGCTTGTTTGTGATGCTGCCACGTGGACCATAATCAACCTGTTGGTAGCAGTTGCCAGTAGGAAACTTGTGATTTCTTCTGTCCACTGACAGCAGAGTCAGAAAGGGTCTGTTAACTCTGGACAACAAGTGTCTGAACCAGTGTCTTGAACTGCAGCACCCTAACACACTTATAAGCACAGGTTTTTTAATTCTACATGGTCTGTGAATGGATCCAGCCAGAGGGTCGTCATAATAAATAGGAGCATTTGTGATTAATTTTGGCAGCCAGGCTGGTACTTAGATGGGAAAAGAACATTAGCCCATAACTATGCTCTTTCTGTAGTGCTAAACAACTCATGCTTTCACAATAGGAAAGATGGTGTGCCTCTGGAGGGGAAGGCTGATGATGCTGCCTGCTTTCCATGGAGCATCTGCCTCTGTATTACTTGAGCAGCCAGATGCAGAGTGCATGAGACAAGACATTATGTTTCTGCATACTGGGTAGTGAAGAGGACAGGAGACTGGTCAGCCTACTTGGTTTCACTGATGAAAATAAGTACTGGAGTCACTTCTGTGAGATAAAAAACACGGTACCATGACATTGGCCACACTTCTGTTCCCATTCTTTGAGGAGGTGCCTCATCACTGAAACGTGGTTGAAAAATTATCATTACAGCAGCATATGTAAGTCAGTGCACAGATGATCAGCTTCCTTCTGATTTCCCTTTTCCAAAGAGGATGCCTTCATTATTGAGCCAGTAAAGCACATAGAATTCTGTTGCTGGAATCCTGCACAGTTTACGGATTAATAGCAGGACCATCTATTGTGTTGGCAGAGCTGCTGTTCATGCACATTAAGTTTATATACTGAGCACCTTTGTGAATGAATAGGGACAGTTACCATGCTGTGGTCTGTTTACAGGAATAAATAACTTGATTAGATTACCTCTTTTATTACTGTGATCAAAAGCAACAGCACACAGAACAGAATAATGGCCTAAACCTTTCCGCTTGAGAATGTATCCGCATTTGAATAATAGGAGTGCAAAAAACTTCTTTTTTAGACTTAGTTTTATATTCAGTGATTGAAAAATTAAACAAAACCTCACGCACCTGCAGTTGAACTGGGTGCCTTATGATTTCAGTCTAGCATTTGGGAGCATAGATGCACCACAGGATCTGCTCCTACTGGCATTAGCCCTTGGATTGTCTTGAGAAGGACAATTTGAGCACTTTTTCAGGTGCTCTGGTACCTGAATGTTGCAGGGAGTATGTACACACTAAGCCATTTTTGCTTCTGGTTTTGCAATCCCAGCCTGCCACCTGATCTCAGTGTAGTTATTTACTGCATAACCAGTCAGAGAACACTTTGTTACCTAATCAATTACCATATGAATGCAAACAAAACCCTAGTTGTGTTTCAACAGTCCGTAGCTACAGGATATGCAGACCTACAGTGCACAAAATTCTCCCCCTTTAAAGGGGGAACACTGCTCTCCTCCCATATATTTGGTCTTTTTCCAGCTGTTACTATGAATTCCTGTTCTTTTGATCCCACTGCTGTCAGCAAAGTATGGTACGACCACTGTCTGCACTGTAGACTATTTGCCCTTCCTTGGTACTCTATGGTGAGTGGAGGATTGCCTTTTCTTCGACTGTCCTTGTGATCCTCAGGGGTAAAAGGGAGGGATAAAAAACCTGCTACATGGACACCTTCACTTTGTCACTCTTTCCTTTTTTTTTTCTTTTTTTTTTTTTTTAATGTCCTGACCCTGACCAATTTTCAGAATGAGTAGTAGCTGTCTTCGTTGGAGAAAACCTCTCAAGACTGACATGCTTTTAGAGCAAAGCCCTTCTAATTACATTCCTCACAGGATAACCATCCTGAAGGAGTTGCATAATCCTCCCTTGCGCTGTCCTGCTGATGAGCTGCAAATTGACACTATGTAAAAATAGTCGAAGCTTGGCCTCCTTTCTTCGAGACAGTTTTAGAGAGCTTCTCCTCTCTTCAGAGCATCACTTACAGATTTGGTTATTTGCATGTGATGTGACTTCCTTTAAACTCTGCTTTATTAATCTCTCTTCCTTTCCTTTGCATGCCTGTAGTGTTATCTCTGGGCTTAACTGCTTTTTAATGTATAGAAAAGCTTGTGCGGCTGCAAGGAAAGGAGTCTTCCTTTTCGTAAGATTCCTTAATTCAAAATCAGCTCTCCATTTACTGCATTTTATACTGGTAGTAAAAAACTAAGATTTCTGTAAAGGTCCAGGTCAGGGAAGGAAGATTTGGCTTAATCACAGCCTTAGACATACCTGAAATCCTGCTCCAGATTGTGATGGGGTCACTGTTTTCCTTCCTTGGACTTTAATCTAAATGAGTCTGTGATGCTCAGTGGACCAAAGAGGAAGATTAAACAGCAGAGGTAAAATTTTGAGAAAGAGTTGAAGGAACAGAGAAAGTATTGGACTGGTACTTAGCATGATGAAAACCTTTTCTCTGGACCAGATTTCTTGGAGTGAGTGTTCAGAATGAATGCTGAAAACACTCTGCAAACTGATGAGTTTCTGGCAGGAAATCTGGCTAGTTATGACTGATAATAATAAAATGTGAATCACTTCATAATTTCATATCACAGATTTCATTCATACATTCTGAGTAAGCTGATTTTTTTTTTTTTCATTTCTTTTGTATGCTCACAGCTTTTAGAATAACGAAGACCGTAGAAGTGTCTGGATAAGTAGCTAATTAAACTCACTAAGTGAGTGAGATCAGAAATACATTTGTGAAAAATTCAATGTAAGTTCAGAGAATGTCTTTCCCCTGACATGAAATCAACCTCCAATTAAATGGATAAGATAAAGCAATAACTGGAGAAAAGGTAAATTACAGCTTTCACTTCTTACAAGTTATGAATTAGAAGATTTATCTCATTGACTCAGGTAAACAGTTGAGTCACAGTAGTCTAACAAATTCCTTTGCATCAGCTGAGTCTCAGTAATTTATTCTTCTGCCCATTAAAGGAGATACTGAGTGGGCTCCTTTGCTATTGTTTAGCTGTATGCATGGGGACACTTAATGCACCTCAGCAAATTGTCTGCTGATACCACCCGAGAACAATGTTGGGATGTCTGGTGATCATGATCAAAAGTAAATGAACAAAAACTTGATCAGCTGAAACTACTAAAGAAAAGAATGAGAACATCCATCTTTTTTTCTTAGAGAACTTATTTTGACATTGAGATCAGGTGAATAAAATAAAAATGGAAAGACTCTTTTTCTTTACTTCCTGAGAGACCAGTACGAGTTATGTTACCACCAGGCTTGTATTATTCTGGGAGATATTCTCACTTGACAGAATGAGGGAGAATGATCTGTTTTCTGTCACGTGTTCCAAACTTGAGACAGACCATGATCCTTGCTTGCAGTGTGGAACTTCTGTTTGTGTTTCTTCTTTTTCTTGTTCCTTCTTATTTACCTTTCCCTCTTTTCCCTTTATTTCTTGTCTTCTTTTTCTCTCCAATTACTAACTGTGTTTTGTAGGAGACCACGTACCAAAAGAAAACAAAGTGCAGTGACAATCAAAATCAGGTATAGATTTGATGCTTCTCAAAGAGGATCAGATCTAACATGTTGGTCAATGTTGAACTGAAATAATCACTAAAATATGAGATTGTGTTTATGCCATTCAGGATACTGTGGTGTGGCTGTTCTCTGCAGTGTAGTAAGATGGAGAAAAAATATTGCATCCTCTCTTTACTACTTCTTCCCTGTGATTGTTTCATATTTTGCTTTCAGGAAACTAGGGTGACTGACCTCAAGTAAACATGAAGGCTCCAGCCTGCCTTAACTAACTTTTGCCTCATTTTTCCCTAAAGAGCATACTGTTGAATACTTTGGGTCAGAGGAGAGAAGTGGTGTTCCTTTAAGAACTATGCTTAATGATTTACATTTCAACCCTCTCTCTCTGCTTCTGTTTTTCAGTAAAAGCTGAGAGACTTTTAATGGTCACTATTTATTGATGGATTCAAAAAGGTTCTATGATCAGAAATCCAAGCCATTTATTCAATCAACTTAATTGATGGAAAAGATGGAAACTAATATTTTGGAGAGATGTTTCAACTGTGCAGATCTTCAGATTCCTTTGACTGCAATTTTGTGCTTCTCTTGAGTATATGGGAATTCAAAAATACAGATGTATTTTGGTTTGCAGTTGCATGAGTAGTAATCTATGTTTCATATACTGCTGAAGTACTGTATATATGGACAAGGATGCACTATCCATGCAGAAATAACAGTCATGTCTACTGGTGTTTGTCTTTAACCTTCCTGAAGGTTGCATTTAATTTTCAAATTTTCACAAATCTTTTATGAATCTTTCAGAGGAAGGTATTTCTTCTCTAATCAACCATATGATCCTTCAAGTTGTCTCTTCAATGTTGAGAATAGAAAATGAGGGATTTATTTCTGTACTAAAGGAGAATTTTGAGTGCTATGTCTCTGTGTTTCTTAAAGCAGAAGCCATAGGCATGTTAACAAGACCATCCTCTTCTGTCTTTTGTAATGATCTGAAGAATAGGGGAGGTTTATTGATGGGAAAACAGTTTGGAGGAAGAGATAGGAAGAAAATTGATCAGATATGAATGGTGCTAAAGGAGCTTTAGCAAAGGAGCAGGAACAGAAAGAATACAGAAATGAAAGAGAGAGTGAACTTCTTAAAGATCATATTTCACAGTTCTTTATAGCTGGCTGTTCCTTGTTCTATATGTATTGGGGAAGGAAATATAGAAAAATTGCAAGTACAGCGATAAATACTTCTCTGTGGTGCAAATGACTTCATAAAAACTCAACTTGCACTTGTGTTTTATCATCCTTTCCCCAGCCATCCATCGTGTGCTATTTATAGCTGTGTAATTCACAGTAGCCTGTCAATTATCCTATAGGGCATTTCCTGACTGTTGGTTGGAGGGCAATGGAATATCCCAGCTGAACGGCAGCATTTGCTGTAACATTATGACACACTAGCAAATGTGATTTCATTGCAGGCTGCCTACGGCTGGGATGGAAAAGTTAAGATAAGAGGGCATTGACAGCTTTTTTGCCTTCCTCCTTGGTGCCAAATCACAGCTATAATGAGTGGAGGAAAAAAATCTCAGCTCTCCCTTAAACAACATTTGCTTCAGTCACATTTTTGCTGTTCTTTTTTGCTGGGAATACAGAATGTGAGACATAGTCAAGGTATAAAATTGAGGATATATGAAGTTTTTTAGCTTCTGGAGAGTTACTGGCTCTGGTCTGACCAGTTCAGAACATAAATAGGTGAAGGCAAGTTTTCTTGTGCCCTTCTCAGTGTATATATGACAGTTTTAAGATCATGGAATCGCAGAATAACTTGGGTTGGAAGGGATTTTAAAGATCATCTCATTTCACCTTCCCTGTCATGGGCAGGGAAACCATCCAGTTACTCAAATCTGTGTCCAACCTGACCTTGAACACTTCCAGGGATTGATCATCCACAGCTTCTCCGGCCAACCTGCTCCAGTACTTCACCACCCTTGCAGTAAAGAATTTCTACATAGTATCTCATCTAAACATGTCCTCTTTCAGTTTAAAGCCATTCCCACTTGTCCTATCACTGCACGCCCTCCTCAAAGTCTCTTTCCAGCTCTCTTGTTTAGGTAGTGGAAGGTTCTCCAAGGTTTTCCCAGGCTTAACAACCCCAATTCTCTCAGCCTGCCTCCACAAGAGAGGTGCTTCAGCCCTCTGAGTGTCTTTGTGGCCTCCCCTGGACCTGTTCTGAGAGAACTACATCCCTCTTGTTGAGGACCTCAGACACAGTACTCCAGGGGGAGCAAAAGAATAGAATTCCCTCTCTTGACCTGCTGCTCAGGCTTCTTTTGAGACAGCCCAGGACACAATTGGCTTTCTGGGCTGCAGGTGCACATTGATGGGTCATGGTGAGCTTCTCATCAGCCAACACCCCCAAGTCCTTCTCCTCAGGGCTGCTCTCAATCCATTCTCCACGCAGCCTGTGCTTGTGTTTGGGATTGCCCAGAGAAAGATGTACCTTTTTAAAATCTGCCAACACAATGATTAGCAAACTCTCCATGACATTCATGCAACACAGACTTAGACCTGAAAAGTGGAGAAGATTTCTTCTTCACCTCTCTTGATGTCTCTAGTGGACCAATGACTTCTACTAAGTATTGCCTGTGTTGATTTCCAAATCTTAGTTGTATTTTACTTTTTGCTACACAGAACCTTGAAGGAAGACATCCTTTCTTCATATGGAGAAACAGAGTCTGGGATTCCACCATCAGCCAGGAGCACAGTCTCTGGCTAACTGTTCATTGCTAGATGTTCACAGCTGATTTTCTATCTGCTTTTCCTCTGGTTGCGTATCAGCTAGCTTACTCCTTTTTTTTTGGAAGCATGTACCCACATTACAGTGATTCCACCAACCTGTTCATCTGCATTTCCCTGTTCCTTATAAAACATAAAATCAAATCTATACAGTCATATTCTGGTCTTGGTTTTGCCAATGACAATTAACTTTTCCTTCCTAGATGTCCTTTTTTGCTCCATGATCACCCATTTACAACATCCAAATGCTTATGAGGCTCCACCGGCCCTCGCCTGTATATCTGCACTGCAGCCCTTGCTCTTTGAGACACGTTGTGAGAGTTCAAAATAAAAGTTTAAAAAACTAGTAATCAAGATCCCTCCTTTTGCCTGCTCTGCAACGGTAATTTATAAATTTGCCAATTCTTATTGAATTTACTAGAAGATATTTTTACTGGTTCAATGAATGTGTCATCCCAATCTCATAAAAAGGACAACTAATCTCTTCTTTTAATGATTTCACATTAACAGCTACTTTTTGAGATTGGGTTGTTGTCTAATCTATTTAAACTGTAATTTCTTAATATTGCAATGTCCTAATATTTTCATCAGATTGTTCTGAGCTAAGTCAAATGTCTTGTAGAAATCTCTACTGATATAATCTCCTTTATCAGCTGAACTTGTAGTGTTCTGAAGGCTGTAATCAGGCTTATGTGGCCGGATTTATTTTTCAAGAGATACTGTTGAGAGGCAGTACTTATATCCCTGTTCCTTCTCTCTAACATAAATGAATGCTCAGTCAGGTTTTCCATTAATTTGTTGGGGGTTACAGAAGGGGCTTTTGTTACTTGAGTTATCCCTGCTCACTTTCTGAAGCACAGTGATGTTTTTGTTTCTCCACCATTGCAGACTGTGCCAGTACCAGGTATACTGAAAACAAAGAGCAGCCATCCAAAATTCCCTGAGCTAACTTTATTTTTTTTTTTTTTACCTTCTGGTGCAAGATATTTGGGTTTGGTAAAGAATTTTCCTTCTTATGGTTATGGTATAATACCCTGCTTAGTTACTTATGGACTGGAAAATACTTTGTCATGCTAAAGTAATAAGTGTAGATTACACTGCTTCTTTCAAAATACAGAACAAAATATGTTTTTGAACACATCTGGCTGCTCTGCATCACTGCCTGTTTGACTGCTTCCTTACTTTTGCTAGTGTTTCTATTCTTCCTAATACATTTGAGTATTTTTAGCCCTGTAAACCATTCTTTTTACCCAAAGATATCTTTTTTTTTCAATTTTCTTCATTTGGGAAGCAAACACATTAAGTATTACTCTTTGCTTTATACATGTACATGTCAAATAGATGGATAGAAAACTTGTAACACCAGTACTTCTATTTTTGGTGAAATGAAAATAGAAATTTCATCTAACTCACTTGCAGTAATAAATCCAACTGTTCCCTTTACTGTGCATATAAAATCAACATTGGCCAAAGGTTTTTTTCAGAATTGTGGTAGCAATACTTTTTGTTTACCAGAAAACCTATTTTAAGTGGTTTTCTCCTGGCTACCTTTCACATTTTCTTCCTGAACATTCCAGCTTACAGGCTATGGTAACAGTATTCCTTATTTTTCAGTCACATGGTTTGAGGAAGGCTCATGGCTGTGTTACTGGTTTCTTGATGGCTTTTGTCCATCTGAAATGTTTTTCCTGTCTCTGGTCTACTGCACCGTGAGGGAAAATTAATTTGCATCAACTCCTACCAAATATGATGCTCCTGCTCGGACCCAGAATCCTGGCACTGAGAAGTATACTGCTGAAATATTTCCTTAACAACCTGTGATGGTTTTGTTCAATTCACTTCTGGCTGGGGTCTGACTGTTTAAAATCTTTTGCTTTGAAGAGATGCTGCCTCCCTGTCTGCTCCAGCCAATTGTCAGCCAACCATCAGCCCTTCCTGCTCTGACATTCGGTCGGTTTTAGTTGCCCTTCTCACTTCAGCAGCATATGATCCTATATTTCACAGAAATAACGCTTTGGCATGTATTAAAGTTCAGTTCTTTGCCTGCAGTATCGCTAGCTGCCATTTGTTTTAAAGAAATTGTAAGCTCCAAAGCTATAATCTGAATTTTCCCTGCTCCTTGACAAGATCCCAGAAGTCTTCGGTAACCCTAGAGTTCCTCAAGATACTGTGACCCCGTCTTAAATCAATTCCTGCTTTTCCCCTTCACCTTAGAATTTGATGCCTCAGTTAAGTCAAACAAAAGCTTATCCAGAATATTTTAGATATTATGTATTATGTAATTTGTACATTAAATTATATAATTTAGATGTTATTATCAGACACTTGGGACTGTCTTCTTCCCTCCTTTAAGACACTTGGCTGTACATCTCAAAGGAATATATTCACTGTTTTCTTCTGTGAGACTTTGCTACTCCAAAGCTAAATGTGTAAAAAGCAACTAGAAGTAATTGCAGGTAGCTACAACCAGTAGTCCAGAAGTAAACTTAAAAAATAAAGAAGAAACAACTAAAGATAAAAAGTGAGAAATTCACTTCAAATAGGACAAAAACAGGAACAAAGATACATCCAGGACACAGCAGAAATGTGACACTTGTTCTATTCAGTAACTTCATTTTTAAAGCCATGCTTGTAAATAAATTATCCACTTCCATTTTTTTTCCCTGTTTCTGCCTGTTTTCATTTTTTATTTATTTCCACCTCTTTAACACCTTTTCTTTTCCTGCAAAAATTTACCTTAATAAAGTTCTTCAGTTCCCAGAACACGCAAGTTTTACTACTTCTCTGTGTTCTCTATTTGGGCATGTTAAAATGGCATCCTAAATTCTTCATCATTTTATACCTTTTAGTCTTTCAGGATTGCCTCCATAACTGGTTGTATACAGCAACCAGCACTCTGCAAATACCTTCCAGATGGAGGACAGTAGATACTACAACTTCTTAAAGTTAAAAACCTCACCTTGGAGACAGAAATGTACCTTCTCTGAGTTTCCATGCCAAGATTTCTGTGTATATGAAAGAATACTTTATTATATTTTTTATGATTAAATACATATCTCGATACCATTAGTAGTAAGAAAGCTCTAGAAGTGGGCCCTGAAAGCTGTTTCTATCAATAAGAGAAACTCCTTTTAAAAAGAGAAGAGTTAAATGCAAATTTTACTTAATGAAGGAAATGTTCACTCACAGAATGCAGGAAGCACCAGTCCAATCACTTGAAAACTAGAAAACAGTTTATAAAGTGTAGTCAATTTAAAATTCTCTTAGGTTTTAGTGTGACAAATATTTGATGTTGGCCTTAAATGGGAAACCTAGTATTTGCAGGGAAGAGTTTCTATATCCACTAAGTTTAAAACTATACATAAGGATATGCTAAATATTTAAGATTTGATTAAGACTGCAATCAAATATTGGTTTCAGATGTTCATGCTTTCACTCTGTGATGCCTGAGCTGAAGTTGGGCATCCTGAACAGTTTTTCTGTTCTCTGTCCACCTCTTTTCTGATTCAGCTGAAATACATGGTCCGGTGTCATTCTGTCTTCCTTTGAGTGTCATAAATATAGCTAGAGGTGCCCCTTTTGCTCTGAGGACACGTGTCCTATGAATTTAAATCACAAATGCTACAGGCAGATTGTCCAAAGACACATTCACCTTGGACTACTCCCATCCCTCAGAGGACTAGGCGTTTGCTGTTGCTGAAATTGGATGGAAGTGATCCAGAACTGGAGGTTACCCCAACCAGAGACGTAGACAATTAGCAACAGGAATTTGGTTACTTCTGTTGCGACAACGTATATTGAGGCAATTTCATCAGAGGAACATCACGATGAGACCCTTCCGGCTTTGCAGTAGTCAGGAATTTGATTTGATGGTGTGGTGGCTGTCCAGCTCCTCAAGTTTTATCAGTGTCTGTTCCGTATTTAGAGAGGCTACCTCAGCTTTCCTTCATGGCAGGGCAAGGCTCTTTTCATTTACAGCAGCAAGTCAAGCTGATCTGAGTTGCTAAAAAAGAATAAATCTGTCTATGCAAAACCTGCAGAGGAACGAATTTGCTCTTTAATGAAGATATTATTTGTAATCCAGAGCAGTAGAACCCTCGGTGCAACCAGAGCTGAAGTCTCCTTGTAGAAAGCATTATATGGACATATAAGGAGGCATGATCTGTGTTCTGAGGGATGTAGGATATAGAAGGCACGTGCACATACACACGTGGAGGACAGGTGGTAGAGGAAAGAGAAATTGGAAAGAAGAGATGCAAAATATGGAAAAAGCACTTTGGGAGTTGTTGAGTACCTGATGTTTGTCCTTCACTTGCATTTTGAGGGTGGCAACCAGGGAAGGGTAAATGACTGTGAGGGGCCAACTAAGGCAAGTGAAGGAGCTAGTGAGGAGGCACTGATGATAAGATAAAACACAGATAAAAGGGAGCATTTTGGTGATGTTATGCAAGCAACTGAGTGGCAAGATGAGGGCTTGGCACATACGTGCTTTGGAGAAGTTTGTGCAGTGAAGCTATTTGTGAAGAGACAGTAGAATCTAATTTGTTTGAACTCTACCATCTGTGGTGTAATTGCCTTATTGCCAGTGGGATTTATTTGAGTAAATGAGCACCAGAAAGAGGAAGAATACTAATAGTAGGGTTTTATTTTATATAGGTCTGTCTCTGCTCATCTGTGTCAAGCACATGAAAATAAGTCAATTCAAACTTATTTTCTATAGGATTATCTCACTTCAGCTGTGAAAATTATATAAAAAATAGGTCAATTACTACAAAACTTATACTAAGGAGGAACAAGCACACTATCATAAAAAGAATTTGATTGCTCTCTAATTACAAAGAATAAAAGAATCACTAACATCAATTCTAAGATACATCTTCAACAGAAGAACAAAAATAAAATTGGAAGCTGACATGTTTCTTCTACAAATAGTTCCTCTGAAAACTGCTGGTTTGACAAGCTTCCAAACTGACGTCTTCTATTTATACATAAACCCATTGCAACTTTTTTTCCCCAGCTGATATTTGGTAACAAGGCGCTTAGCAGATGGTATGCCGAGTTGGATCACTTCTTTTGTGATATTGAAGTGTGGGTTTTAAGCTTGTTTTCCTTTGAAAACTATGGATCTTGGTCTATAGTAGCTACCGCTGTGGTTACAGAGACATTCCTTCACCTTCAGAAACTGTGCCAACTAATATATCAGGTAGATATTGATGATAGCCAAAGTGAGTTTCATGTTGTAGGGCGTATTTGACCATTTCACACAGATTGAGGCATTTGGAATATGTGTGTATATGGTCAGCTTAGTTCTTCTTTGAGGCCAGACTGATAACCTGACATGCTTCACCTACACAAAATGTCTAAGTGTTATCCCAAAATTGGCCTTCAGCAAATCAGCAGAGTACGCAGTGTAGGAATTACAGGTCCCCTTTTATAACAAACCTGCTGCTGGGGTGAGGACTGATAAAGGGAGATCAAGGGGTTGGGACAGAAAGACTTTATCAACTACATCTCTGTATTAGACAATGTCCTACTTCACTTCTGCTTCAGCCCACTTTTGCCCTTCAACTGGGCACTAGAATGAGGCAAGACAGGTGTGCTGCCCTCATGGGGTACACTGAGTAACTGAGTGGTAGCTTTGGAGTTGGCTTAAGACCTGATGAATTTTCTGCGGGATGTTGCAACATAGTGGAAGATGAGGGTTGGGAAAGTTTGCTGCCCTCATTCTAAGTGGATACGGAGAGAGACCGACCTTTGCCCAGCAGTGCTGCTTACGCTGCCTTATGTACTGAATATTCACTGATCTGCTCTCATTACCTTAAATAACTGATGATTATCGTTCACTTGAATTTTCCATTCTGATAGAGCATTTCACCAATTTTGTTCTGGTTTTGTATCAGACTCCTGATGTGACACAGTGTTACATGTCTGTGAGTGAAACAGTCAACAAAAAGGGAAAAGCAGAGACCCAAAGATGAGATGCTTGTGGAGACCACAGGATAACAGCTCCTCGCCAATTCACTCCTGCTGTCAAATTAAAGTTTATTTCACAAGGGAATAAATGTTATGGTAAATAACAGAGGCTTGGTCCACTTGCTTTCATATAGGTAGGTACCATCAGTGGAATCTTTAGCTGTTCACCTAGGGCTGGCAGAACCTGTGGGAGACAGGCACCCCTGTGGAACAGATATGGGAAACCAGCAATACCCTCGGGCAGCTTAAATGTCTTCAAATTATTCTTTATATCTGTGGTGTCAGTGCAGTTTCTTACATTTAGTTTCCTAATCTACTAATGTTACTGTGATCAAATCAGATTTTTTAGAGCTCTGTTCCTGCAATATCCAGGTGCCAGCATACTGGATGATGATTTTAAAGCCGAACCCACTGCCATTAAGTCAAATTATAAATTGAGATCCTGAATGACTCAAGTTCCTCCAAGACAGGTTAATTCAAATTGACTGGCAGTCATTAACATTCAGTTCTTACTGTTGCATTATCAGGACCTAGTAAAAAATTTGTCTTAATCAAAATCTTCCTGGAAAATGGACAATGGTCTCTGATGAGTAATATCCTGGCTGCAATTTCATGGGAGACTTTGCTAAGTATTGCTTAGGAAATGAAGTTTTTTCATAGTCCTGCACTGAATGCTCATCCACGTGTGTTGCCATTAAAAAAATAAAAACAGAAAAAAAAATCTGATGAAACAATGTCTTCATTACATCATGCTTGGAGCAAAACACTATTTCTGAGGCTTTTCATGTGGGTACAACTTCTATGATGGAAGAAGGTTTGTCCAGAAAGCTGACTGTGCCCTGTGTAAACATAAAGGTTGGTCAAAAGCCAGTGATTATCAGTTTCTTGCCATCTATAGATACTTGCCAACTAAGATACTTGCCATCTATCTTCCAGCAGGTAAATACAATAGGACATTCTGGCTTGGAAATAGTCTGGCATATAGTTCAGCCCACATGTCTAAGTATATAGGGTTAGTGTCTCAACAACTGAGTTTTCTCATTTTCTGGTTTCTGCTAAATGCTCTCTTTGGGGAAAAAAACCAGCAGTTTTTCCATAGTCTTAATTCTGGTGCATAACCCTGATGCAAATAGAAATAGAAAGCCTTTTGTTACCATGAATGTTGACTCATTTGGGTAGAAATCTCTTAACACAATTAAAGTAATTGCTCTTAGCCTGAATTTTGAACAGACTTCAGAAGGAGCCTCAGTGTGGGATGCAACTGTCTGGTTATGTCCAGATATATCTCACATCAGTACAATTCCCATTTGTGTGTATTCCCACTGTATAAGGCCACTGATTAAGAACTATAAATTCTCTTAGTCCATGCATCTTCTTAAACTTCAGTGCTGCTCATTACAGCCCTGTTACTTGATTTTTTTTCTTTCTTTCTTTCCCTCCCTTCTCTTTCATTCGAGGTAAAAAGTATTCTCTTGGTGCCGAAGACAAAGTTCAAGTTCACGGTAATGACCAAGTTCACTAAGAATGATCCAGCATCCTGGTGAAGTCCTCTTTTCTCACCATTCCTATTTCCTCTCCAATCCCACTGCCTGCTCAGTTTTGTGTGTTATCCCTTTGCTCCAGCCGTAGTGGGCAGTGTCAGTAGTGGCTTCATGTTCATTAGCAGATGAAGATTAGGTGAAGATGTAATTGAAGATTAGGTGAAGATGTAGGTCTGTGGTTAACTAAGGTTCTGCATAATTCAGGTTATAAGTATATAAATAAATTCAGCTGCTATGTACATTAGACATGAATTCATCCTTCATTTCCATATTTAAAAATGATAGGAGAGATTGAATATTAACTCTAAGAATCTGTCCACCTTAAGAGTAGTTGCCAGCCCAACTTTAAAAAGAAAAAAAAATTCAATGTAGACATCTACCTTTATGAACAATTCTAACAATTATGGGGAACATGTTTTTTGTACTGATAAACTGGTGCAAAACCTATTTGAAGAGACAAGACTTTCTATATAATTATCACCAGTGTTTCCGCTGAGACTCCTAGACTGAATTTGCTTGCAGTTGTTCAGCTGAAACATTCTCCTGTTGAGAACTGTGAAGCTTCATTTCCTCTAAAACTTTCCAGGGACAGGATGTCAGTCTAGGCAAAATGCCCTCAGGGGGATCCAGGAGAACTCCAAACAATGCATTTTAAAGGGCCTGTCATTATAACCACATTTTTCAGTTCTCAGAAAAAAAAAAAAAATGGGGAAACTTTTTGCAGGTATGATTGATGCTTCAACTATTTTTTTTCTCAGAGTGGATGAGAAAAAATACCAAAACTTTCCCAGTCAAAGGATTTTTTTATCATGAAATATCTACCTATCAGTATAATACAAAGCTTCAGTTCTTGATTATATGCTATAGAGTAGATTTCAGGAACAAAATATTGTTTTTGACCACAGTGGATCCCTACATCTTAGTGCTAAAGACTGCTGTTGGCTGTTGTATTACAAATTTGAGGGGAAAATGGTGATTTAGATCATCTGAGATGACTGACAGGCATGATATGTGATGTCTTCTCACTTGCTATAGAGAAATTTTTCATTTATTGCAAGGTCAAGAAGCCTCTTTTATGGCTGACATATTAAACAGGATTCTGGAAAACTTTGTTTAATTACTCAGCTATCCAAAGCTGTGACAACTGGAGCAAATTATGAAGGTGGGAATTTGCCCCCACCTCATTTTAGCATCTCCCTGAAGTGCCAGTGCTGGCAGAATTTATATTCTGTGTCATCCCTATGGGCAACAGTGAGAGACAGAGCGGATTCAGGAGGAAGCTGAATCCAACTAAGATCTGATTTTGGTATGTACCTGCCTCTCTTTTTCACCTACAAAGGGACCTCTACTGCTCTCTGCTTAAAAAAAAACAAATCTAGCCCTTTATATCTTGATTTTCCACTTGCAGAAGAAAAGCATTTCCATTTTTTCATATGTTCTGGTATTATAGACTGTTTCCCTAGCTTTTTGTGAGTCAACACTTCTATTGCTGGACTTGGGCAGCAAATGGACTTATGAAAATACCTGAAAACAAGAAAAAGGCATGTTTATGTAGATAACATTAAACTATAAGTCATGGCATTAGAATGATTAAGACGAGTCTCAAAAACATTTGTTTGGAACCACTTGCTGCCTAAGGCAAAGCCAACACTCTCCATTCTTTTTAGTCTGAAAAACTAATCCATTGCATTTATTTACATGTCCATGTTGAACTGATTGCACTTCCTCTGTGCAGCTCAGGAATCATACACATCACCTGATCCTGGTGGTAGATCCCTACACTGCCAGCAATGACACTGGTTACTTCAGTGTTTCTATTAATGATAAATTTAGCCAGCTAAAAGGATGAGGCTTGTGCCCTCAGGTTGACGCTAAATTGAAATTACCACTTAGCCTGCAATACATTGCCTACGTTTTTATTAATAGGCTAAATTCCAGATCTGACCTTTCCAAAATTGCTGAATTACTAAATTGTCACAGAGATAACAGAGCTCCTCTTACAAGGAGAAGTGTATTATGCAAACACGTAAGGTCACTTAGAGGAGAATCCAGTGCTGGGTATCACGTAACCTGTACACACAGGTGTTTGCCAAGGTGCCATGTCAATCCACAGCTGTGGACAGCTAATCCATAGTATTAACACTTCAGGATAGTGCTCCTCTACTGTCCCATCCCTTCCCATACCATGGTCACGCAGAAGATGGTTCAGAGGTGTAACAAGTGGTTGTTCACTTTTGTACTTAGAACAGAGTAATACCCATCCTAGCTGAACTATGTCTAAATGATGTTTTCCTGTTGATGTATCCTCAGTCAGTTTAGAGCTCTTTGCTTGTTGCTGTTGAAGGTTCCGTTCAGATGGGAAGGTTCCAGTACCCAGAAGACAAATTAGAACACTTTTTTGTTTTTTCAGTTATACACCTATTACATAGAACTCACCGAACCACAAAATGGTTGGGGTTGGAAGACACCTCTGGAGAATCTGGTCCAGCCCCTGCTTGGAGCATGGTCATCTTGAAGCATTGCTTAGGGCTGTGTTCAGTGGGGTTTTGGGTGTCCCCAAGGATGGAAACTCCACAAGCTCTCTGTGTAACCTGTCCCAGTATTTTATCCCACTCACAGTAAATTTTTTTTCCTTACATTTCAGTGAAAAATGGGGGCCTGCTCTGACACTTATATGTAAGAGAAGAGGTTCTAAACACAGCTCCCACGCTGGTTCATTCCTGCACAGATGCTGGTTTTAAGCCTGAATATTTTCTTACATAATTATTGAGTGGCAGAGATACAATGAGAAATGGTCAAAGAATTGATAGCTCATGAGCCACTGCCATTAACTAGTGAGGCAGTGAGTCCCTTTATGACTGGTGTATTCAGTTAAAAAGAGCTCAGTTCTGCTCTGGCATTAATGTCCTCTGGAATAAAGGTGGTGTAAATGACAAAACAACATAGCAGGGTGGTTTCTCTGCTAAAAATAATCACCCACATCCCACATGGCATCTTGCACTCATCCAGTTTTGACCACAAGTGAAGAAGTCTGGAGATAAACAAATATTGGATGACTACTTGCAATATTTGCTAAGTCTTAGGGAAGCTGCAATGTGTCCATGATGAAATTGGAAATGCAGGTGAAGGTAAATGCAGACTTGTAATCCTGCTGGTGTGGGCTCAAAAAAGGAACTGTTTCCTAAGTAGGGATGAAAGTCCCAGGAAAAAGAACTCATTGGTCTTAGCATAGAGAAGAGGGTTGCATAGAAGCAACCAATGGCTCAATTTTCAGTTTTTCTTTACCAAAAATGAAGGCATTTTTAAAAAGAAATTATAAATTTATATTATAAGATTGAGTGAAAAATAGGGTTGTAATAAAGTTGGAAAGTCTGGGGCCCCCAGCTGTAGCTAAACACACTGGGATGAGTTGCCTGCATGATGTAGTGCAATAGCTTGAGGCCTTGCTACATGGAAGCTTTAGGTAAAATACAATAAAATTATCTGAGAAGTTTCTTGTGGGTAACAAAGTCCAGTTACACTTGAATGTGGTGTGGTGTCTTGTTGGAGAATAGAAGCTACCAGGGAAAAATGGAAAAAAAGATGAGTTAGAAAAAGTAGCGGGTGAAGGAGGGAGGCTGGTGAGGAAGGAACAAAAGGCTGCAGCATCATGCAATACAGTCAGGTGCAGCCCCAAGGATGGTGTGAAACCCAGACTGGGGCCCTGAGAGCATCCAGGTGTCAGCAGGGCCTGGGGGTATCTGGGGTGGGAAACCTCCAGCTGACTTCACAGTTTCTCCATCAAGAAAGAAGATAAGAGGAACATGTTATGGTATTTTTGTATGGAAAGGAAAGGGGAGCTGGCTAGTTTGTCATTTTTATTTCCTTGTCTTCATTTTCTCTCTTCTCTCAGCATGATACTGTTCTTTTAAGTAATTTGAGAATCTGAAGGAAGGGAGTGTCACCTACTTGCTGTGCAGAAACTTGAGTTCATTCACATTTCTCAGTGCAGGCTCAGGCTAGCATTTATTATCCACCCTTAGAAACTGAACCCAGCTGTAACTGATGCCCTCAGTGCCTGGCAGAGTGGCTACATTCCACCGAACAGATTATTTCTCATGAACCAGTCTTCCAAATTTACATGTCAGTCAGCTGGAACACAAGATTCATGTCTAAAAGCTATATTTTTTTTTTTTTATTGCCAAAACACATGAAGTGAGACTGACCAACACAGCTCATGAAATCATATGTAATCCAAAATAATTTTTTCTAAAAGGAAGAGTTTTACCAAAAATCACAATTTTAATTTCAACGTTTTCAGAGGTCCTTAGAAAACACCATAAAGCTGATACTTATGCTACTCTAAACAAGCATCAAAAAGCAAAAGTTTTTGCTTTACATGACTTGATGCCAAGTCACTGCTTCGGCAAGCGAGGCAGGATAAGATGGATTATTTCCATTTTACTGCACTCGGCTGACATCACTGGGTGTGCCATGCCAAACAAGCCCCAGCTACATTTTCATCAGCAATTCACTATGAATCATTGGTCACTGCCTTTTTGTTCCTCAGATTTATTTTAGAAAAGTGATATCCATTTTAGAATGGATGATGTTAATTTTTCCTGGACAAGGACTCACCAAATAAAGTTGGGTTTAGCCGTAACCTCTAGCCATGGTTTTGGTTGTGCTTTCAATATGTGAAACTAACTCACGGTGAGTATCCAGGAAAGTGCTTCTGAGTTCTGTCTGCAATCAGGATGGGAATAGACTCAACAAACTGGCACCTTCCTGGTCTTTTGCAGCCTCATCTGTCAAGGCTTGAATTTGTAAAAGTTAAGATCAGTAAAAATTCACTTGATTTCTATGACTTCTGTAATTTCTGTCTCAAGTCCTCACCCTAAATGTGCAATATGCTGCAGGCCCATCACTCTAAGCAGCCAATTTCTCTAAGATCTGTGTATCCCATGTCAACCTTTCCTCTCCTCCCACAGCTCCCAGCCTCATTCTAGTATCTGGCACGGCTGCAGCTCCAAATGCAGTGTTGGTTTGCTCATATACTTCCTGCAACCTTTTCCTTGTTACTCTCCCTTGCAGACACATAACCATGTCACCCTGCTGATGAAATCTCCCTGCCCCCTCTGGTGCTACCTGAGACCCCACGCCTCCACCTGCCCTCACACATGATGGGGTTATTCCTACATTAACAGGCAGTGGAGCCTGGCAGAAGCAGATTTATAGAATGACACAGTTGGTGCTGAGGATGCAACAACCTCCACATTTGCATTTTGGAGGGTTTTGCTTTTGGTCCAGCCTGGTCCATGAGACTGGACATGGCTGGAGCACATTAGCAGTATCTTGGAATTGCACTTTCTTGTTCAGTTTCAGGCAGAAAAAGTCCCATTTGGGCACTCTCGCTCCCCTTTGCAGTGCAGGATAACCAAGATGCTGGGGCGAATCCCTCCCCAGAAGCCTTCCCAGCACTCAATCCCGAGAGAGGAGTCAAGACTGAAACAAGCCATGTTCCTGTATGCAAACATGGCAGTATTTGGGCTGGTTTTTACCCAGAGGGTAGCAAAATTTAACAGTTTATTCCTCAGTAAGGAGAGACCTAAGCTTGCTGTACAGAAGCGGTACTTGCTATTGAAATCCCTGTAGTTGTCATAAGGCTCAATAAGAATAACTCATTAAGTTGGGAGCTGCAGCTTATTGGAAAAGGCTCTTGATTAAAACACTCCGGACAGGGCTGTCCCCAGATCAAATGATATTTGTCATGAGGGCAGTTGCGCAAAGAATCACGGGGAGGAAAAAAGAAAATACCCCAGAAGATAGATTAAAAGGTCACCTTTCAAGGGCAAATAATTAGGCAGAATTGTGCAGTTTGGTTTTATGCAAGAATCATTCTCTACTCTCTGTTCTTATTACAAACCAGACCTCTTTGAGGGGGGGAACAGGGAATTTATTAAGCAGCTTGTGCTGTTCCTGCCACAGGAAAGAAACCCTGTCATAGCTAAGCATATAGTGTTCCTTCCATATTTTCGGATCATATGCAAATTTTACTGAGAAATATGGTCCTGTGATGAGAAAGAAATAGAAACCTCTACTTGTGTTGCAAACTGATGAGATATTTTTTTTCTGACTTGAGGTGCTGTATTAGGAGGAAGAGGCACACCTCAGGCAGAGAGGCAGAGCAATGTGTTGCATTGGCAGGTCAGTGAAACTCAAGAGTGATAGTGTCTGTGAAGCCCAACTTTCTTGGCTGTGCCTCTCATTCTTGCAATGGCCCTGTGAACTGGAGGCCTTCTCATAACCCCCGAGCAGAAGACAACAACAGCACAAAGCATTTGAACAGGTCATTATCATCAGTGGTGGAGTCACTTCAAGATGTGATTTACTTTATCCAGGGTTAAGGGGCTCATTGCCAGACTCAGTAGTTTCACACTAACAGCCCCAGAAGAAGGGTGAATGTCCCACTTAAAACAGCTGCCCCACATTCAGAGGGGTGATGTTAGGACAGATCCCCCCACCTCCAGAGGCAGTGGGGGATGTATGCACTGCACAGAACCACAAGAATCATCCGACACTTGTCTTTGGTGCTAATTTGCGAGGGCTCTTTGTTTGTTTGTTTGATGAGGCTCATTAGGGCTGGTTGAAGGCTGCCAGCTCCTTCCGCTCAGACTGCTGAGCAGGCTCTCAGCTGCTCTGGAGAGGCTCCATTCCAGCCAGCACTCCACACACACACCGAGGCCGGATGTTTGCTTCCTTTCATGATGGTTTTCTTTGTCTAGTTGATTGTGGACTTGATTTTTACAAGTGCTATAAAAAAACCAACATTCTTAATCTCAGCTGGATTGTTGCAGCTGTGGGGAGAGGAGGAGGCAGGGAAGCAAAGGCTCCATGTTTTCAAGAGCCAAAAGCTCCTACTCCATAATTTGTGCTGATTGCTGTCTGATACTTAAAGAAGGAGTTAATTAAGGTTCAAACTCTGTTCTCTTCCTTCCACGGTACAGCACAGCTATTTTTATTTGTGGTCTACCTGATAAGTGTCCTGTTTGCACTTTCAATAAAGACCTTGTTGCCTTTACCGGTAGGAAGCCAAGGACTCTCTCTTTTGATGCTCAAAAAATACAGGGGTTAAACTTTAAAGTTATAATTTCAAGTGCTTGAAGCTTAAGGGACATATGGATACCAGTTATCCAGTCTCCTTTAGAGGCAATAGGTACATCAACATACACACAGTGCTCAACTATTCCACTGCAAAGGGAAAATTTACAAGGATGTGACTATAGAGGTACCTTCACTGAACATCTCGGAGCAGTTTCCTGGGAAGAAAAAGGATGCCAAAACTTGACACCAGCTTTGAATTATGGAGGACAGGGTGTTCCATTGGCTAGAAACCCTTTCTCTTCAGCCTCCTCCTACCCCTCCTTTCCTTCCTGCACCCTCTGCTACCTTTTGCACCAGCTTTTAACTTCTGGCTTATTTTCCAGCCATTTTTCTGTCTCTGTCTATCCTTCCTTCACCTGCCCTTCTGTCCCACCCCTCTCTTTGCTGTTACTCTGCATCTCACTCCCAGTTGCCATTCCCCCATTCTGTGTTGGATCTAAGCTGCCTTCTCCACTTTCCCTCTCTGTCGGGCTGCCAGCTGCAGGAAGCACTGAAAACACAGGAGAGGCAGCTTCTTCTCAGCCCTGGAGCCTGCCATGTGAAAAGCCCCTGAAGGAGCAACAACCATAGGTAAAAGTCATGATTTGCTGAAAGATACTCTGTACAGAGTAGGTTCAACCAGTAGAGGGACAACCCTCACAGTGGGTTCGAACATCCTTTGCCACAAACGGACTCGGCATCAAATCAGCCCTAATAAAGATCATCCTAATAAAAACTCTGGAAGTATAAACCACGACTAATTTTGCTTGACTAAATTAGGGATAAAAATTATGTTCACAGTATTAGATAGGATCCTCCCCAAAAATCACACCCCCCCCCCAAATTTTGAAGCCTGCAAGAATTCTCAATGCAACTGTTGTCACATTTGGTTTGGTTTCTT